>PVKE010035855.1:0-16680 GCA_004027555.1 Craseonycteris thonglongyai
TTTATAGCTAACTACTATATTATAATGTCTAAATCTTCTGGAATAGATATGTAGAGAAAAAAAAAACCTTAATTCATTGTCAATTTAATTATCTGAAGGTCTACTGTCAACACTTATTCAACATTTTTGCTTTAAATACCTACTATAAAATAAGGACTTTGTGATATTATGGTTGCACATTAAACTTGGTTAAATAAAATTCAAAGCATCAATGCTATAACCTCATTAAAACGTTTTAGGGAAAAAAATCACATTTTATGGTAGAACCTCAGTTAGAGGTGTATCATTCAGTGCACAAGTAGATATCTATTTTTTTTTTACTTAATATTTTGAAAATGAATACTGCCAAATCCATTAAAATGACTTTTTGTTTTAAAATATTACAGTCAATTATTTTAACTCATATTTACTTATGATTGTTGTAACAGAATCATGTTAAAGTTTTACGCATGCACATACACATAATCCTTATAAAGATTTTTAACTTTTTTGCACTAATTATTTTTATATATTTCTGGATCTGTAACTTTTTGCTTAATTATTTACAGATTACTTAAAAATATTCTCTATCACATATGTTATATTGTGCTTTGGTAATAACAGGTATTATTCTTTGCTCTTACAGACATGAATTACTTTCTTTCTGCCTTACCCTTCCTTGCTGCGGTTGATTCAGGCATAATGGGGGTATCATCAGACCAATTCGGGCTTTTGCCACCACCCAAGGATCAGACAAAGTTTTGTCTTACTGCTGCTACATGTCAGTCATCTTTTCCTGCAACAATGAGAAAGTGGAATGCTTTCTACCAGGTTTTCTTTATTAAGTTTTGTAATTTAGGTGGTGGTAAGATTTTTTTTTTTTTTGGTATAATGTTTTGTCTAGGTTTTCGTGTGTATAATATAATATTTTTGAACCAATATAGCAAGAATACAAAGTCTATCCATTCATCGCAACCTAAATAAATTATACATAAATGTGAGAATATACAGGATATCACAGTGAACAAAAAGATTATTCTGGTTAATTAAACTTTCATATCAGCCATGGGACAACTCTTGGGAGAAATGATTAAGAAATTTTATTTTTAAATTGATTAAAAATTTTTTTTAATTTTGTAATTATAGTTGACATTCAATATTATATTAGTTTCAGAAGTGCAGTATAGTGGTTAGACATTTATTTATATAACTTAAAATGTGATCCCCCAATAAATCTAGTACTCAGGTAATACCATGTGTAGTTATTACAATATTATTGAGTGTATTATTTATGTTATAATTTAAATTTCTGTGACTATTTTCTAACTGCTAATATGTACTTTTTAATCCCTTCACCTGTTTCACCCAGTCTCTCAAACCCCTGGAGTTGGTTTTAAGACAGTCAATTAAAGTATTTAAATTGAATTACTAAATGATCACATATAGGTAGAAGTAACAATTATGGAGCAATCAAAACCAAATATTCAATGACCAAAGTGAAACACATTGGTTAAACATTGAAATGAATAAAGATCAATGTTGAAAAGATAGAGTTACTAGTTCTCTAGTTCATTAGTTACTTTTTTAGATATGTTTAAATATTCTAATCATTTTTTCCATTTTTCTTAAACTTTTGTGATGATTTTAAATATGGGAATAAAGGAAAAATGATAAACAATAAAGTCCTCCTGGCTAGTATAAAATACTGATTGTTGGGAAAATATTTGCAGTTCATTTCTTATAGATGTATTGATTATTACTACTATGAATAGATCTTTATAGTCTTTACAGAGTGCTTGTCACTGATGACTTACACAAATTATTTGAAACAAGATTTTTCTCTCTCATAGAATATTCCTAAATTATACATGTGAACAAGATTAAATTATAGGGAGAGAAATTGTTAGAGTTGCTAAAATATGAATTAATTTCTTTTCTTTTTTATATATAGCACATGCAGTTACCTTCCAGTAGCTTTGATGACTTATTGAAGTACTTATGGGCTGCACATACCTCATCCTTAGAAGATGCTTACAAACTATTTTATGATAGGTAAGGATAGATTCCAAACAATTTTTATTTAATATGGCAAATATATCTTAGGGTTTTTTAAAAATTATTTATTTTTTTTTAATTGTTATTTGACAGAGAGAGAGAGACAGACAGAGACAGAGAGAGAATGGGAGGGCCCAGAGCAGTCTCCACAGTTGACAGCGTTAGTTTTCCATATAGTTTCACTCTACAGGTGGGTGCAGGGCTGCTCAGGGCAGGAAGTGGGCTGGGAGCCACCCAGATGAGCCCCAACAAGAACTGAACTGGGGGTACACCCCAGTTCAGCATATAGGTCCACATAGGCCAGGCCTGGGATTCGGTCCTCGGGCTCCGTGCTGCAAGGTAAGCGCTTAACCCGCTGAGCCATCCCAGCTTCCCCCTATTTTAGGTTTTAATTGATATTTTTTTATTCTTCTTCTAAAGTGACTGTCTACCTTCCTATTAAATGATATATCTAATCATTGAGGTATTTAACGATGAGTTATAAATATTTTAGTATGACCAGTATTAAAAAGTGCTTTATGAAGAAGGGACAAAATTTTTGAGAAGAAAAATCCCATACCAACCAACCAACCAACCAACCAATAAAACATGCAACCAATTTCTCTGTATTGAAAAAAAAGAAAATTATATTCATTATTTTGATCACAGACACATAATATAATAGGTACAAACTTGGGGGTGGGGGCAATCAACCAGTATCAGGGTTAGCACAAAAAAAAAGTCTAGAAGCTTATCAAGCTACTTCACATATAAACCCAGAGATATAAACCTAGGTGTGAAGGTGTAAGAATAATTTGTGTTTATATGTAAGTGGGACGGTATTAGTTAGGATTCTCCAGTGATACAGATTCAATGGGACAGAGGGAGGAAGGGAGGGAGGGAGGGGGGGAAGAGAGAGAGAGACAACCAAGAAAGTTTCTTCTCAAGATGTTCAGAAGCATCAAGAATTGTGTCAGTTTCTTCATCTTGAATAGTTTTGCTTTGTTTTTGTTTGTTTTTTAGAGCTGTTGACTTGTTCTAATCTGCCCAGGTGGCCAGGTATAATCTTTACCTACCACCACTTGGGAATTTGTTCGCCTCTATTTTTGTGTTGAGTTACTCATTTCCCGTATCCCATATCTTTGGTTAGGATTCACATGCCAGTAGATTCAGAACTGTTATATAAGAAAAAGAAAATGGTTGGTAACTTGCATATATTAACCCATCCTTGTTCTATCATGATTTTTGACTAAGACTTTAGATCTTTAGATGAGTACAGAAATCCAAGCTGGTAATATTTGAGAATTTTGAAAGTATATGAGAACTGTCCAGAATAAATCCAGCCATAAGTATAAAATATTTTTAAAATAACATATAAATCTTTGCATAAAACTGAGATGGAAGATACTTAAAATGAAGGATGGCTATTTAGATTCATAAACTGAAAAATGTTTGTTCATGCAAGGGCTGTCTAGAAAAAAAATCCAGCCATAAATACCTCTATTTTTCATATTACATGGCTGGATACTTTCCAGACAGCCCTCATATTTTTATTACTTCTTAGTTTTGCCTGTTGAGAAGTCTGAAATCAGTCTGACTCTTGATCCTTTGTGTGTAAGCTTTTTCTTATTCCTTTGTTTTCCTTCAGTTTGTTATTTTGTTTGGTATCTCTTATCCATGTTAGAGCCTTTTCTAGGTATTTGGTAAAACCTGGATGTCTACTTATGAGTATATTTAAAGAGAGGCACTTAACTGTGTGTGAGTGGAATTTCTCTACTATGAACACCTCTCCAGGGTAATATTGCTAGGTCATGTAACTAGGGAATCCTCAGCATCAATCACTTTTATCTTTCCTCTTGAGTCAGCCAGTTTTCCAGAGGAGACACTTTACACCTCCTGGGTTAAAAAAGTAGGCTCAACTGTTAATAATCTTAAAGTCAAAAGAGGGGAGGAAGGAGGGAGCAGAGGGAGTCTTAGTATCCAGTATCCTATATTCATGTCTACCTCCTGTTTTCAATATGATGTCTCTACCTTCAGCTGTGACTAGTTTACCCAGTACAGGGACCCTCTATTCTATTCTTTCAAGTGTGAGTAGTTACCCACTATTTGGAGTTTGGGAAGAAATCTTTGTATATGACTACTTCTTCTGCAAACTTTCAATCACTCAGAATTTAGCAATCTTCCTCTGCCCAGAGGATCCTGCTCAGTCTTTATTTGGGACATATTGTACAAATTACATAAGAATGATTTCTTAGCTTTTCTCTGGTTGCGTAGGATTTAGTTTTATGACTATAATACATCTTTGATTTGTTCTATTTGATATCCAGATTCCAAAATTTGTTACCCCTGTCTCCCCTCCTAATTTTTCAGTCCTTCTGAGGTTTTGCTTTAGTTTGGTCATTTTAATGAGGGTATTGTAGTGGGTAGCAAAAATTGGTATATTTATAAAAATCAATCTTTATACTAAAAAAGTCTTTGCTACTTCTTTAACTGAAATCACTTTCTTCTGTTGTTTCTTTCAATAGTTTCATTTTAACTTAACAATAAAAAATCTTACCCCAACAAATTTACCAGTAAAAAATAAAAAATAAATTTATTTTAGCATCTTCCATAATATTTACATTATAGCTAAATTTAGTACTGAGTTTAAGAATAAAATCTTTTAATAGAATAAAATCTTTTAATCAATTCATGTCATTTTAAACTTCAAAAATAGGACCTCGGCCAAATGGAATTTTTCTCACACTTTATGTTGATGAAGGTGAATCTTTTAAGAATTATTAAGATGTAAGATTTCAAATGCTTGTTTGTGTTTCCGCTAATTTATCCAGTTCTAATAATTTACTTGGGAGGTTTTAGGCTTGCTGATTATTCCTTAAAAAGGAGTAATAATATAGAGATTGAGATCTTGTGCTTTGAAATCAAACAGATCTGATTCCATTTGACCTGGGAAATTGCTGCAGTGATAAGCTCAGTTTTCTCATCTGTAATAATAATAGTAATTTTAGGTTATTTTGAGGATTGGGAAAATTTATGTATCATGCTCAACATACCACCTGCACACAAGAAGCATTTAATATAAAGTAACTATTATCATCATGACAAGAAGCAATAGAGGGCAGTACAAAGAATGAGCTTTAAAGCCCTATTGAAAGGATTTAAATCCTAGCTCCATAATTTATTAAGTGTGTGGTCCTATATTTTATCTATTTTTTCTCACAAGACCGTAGCACAATTGACAACCACTAAACCTCAGTGTTATACAACAATAATGTTTATGGCTCACACATCAGAGGTTTAACTGAGCAGGTCTGCTGATCTGAGTTGATCGAACGAATATCAGCTGATTTTGATTGATTCACAGGGATGTGTAGGGAAGCTCAGCTCTGCTCCACTTGTCTCTCATTCTCCATCAGGCAAACTGAGTGTTTTCTATAGTGTTGACAGAATGGCAAGAAAAAAAAAAAAACTAAACTAAATTGTCAATACCTATTTAAGCTCATGCTGTGTCAAGGTGGGCTAATATTCTATTGGCCAAATTAAATCATACGGCTGAATCAGAGGCAGAAAATTATGCCTCTCTTTTCCCCTTCCCTCCTACTGTAGCAGGAAAAGAACACTGAAAATTTGCATAACAAAAAACAGGGATATAGAGAGCATTGAAGGAGTGGAGCCATGTTTACAATCTACAACATGCTGAAGAACTTCCTTAAAATCTCATGTGCTACTTTTTCTAGGTAAAAATATACAATAGTTTTGTTTGTTTGTTTGTCTGTTTTTTGACAGAGAGAGATACAGAGACAGGGACAGAGAGAAGGGGGAGGGCCCAGAACGGTCTCCACAGTTGCACATCATTGGTTTCTCCACATAGTTTCATTCCACAGGTAGGCGGGGCTTCACAGGGCAGGAACTGGGCCGGAGTCTTGCCCTGGTGAGAACCAAACTGGGGGCTCTCCCCAGTTCAGCATATGGGTCCGCATGGGCCAGGGCCAGGATTCGATCCTCAGTCCCTGGGGCTGCAAAGTGAGCATTTAACTCACTGAGCCATCCCGCTTCCCCTTGTTTTTTAATATATCAAATAATACTGAAGTCTGTATGGCCCACATCTCTCTCTCTGGTCTTAGATTCTAAGATTTTGCATGTATATCTATATTTAAAATTAAAATGAGCCTTTAAACTATATTTTCATCTTTTTACTTGACCACATATTAACTGACATTAGATAAATTGCTCAATAAAATGTTCAAATGAATCATATGAAAGGCTTCTGTTGAACTTCACTTCTGTTCAATTGCCATCCATGTCTTCAACTGGTGCTCACATGTCTATCCTTCTCTCCTAATGTTGCTGACTCCTTTGGAGTTTGCTTAATTCATTGTTACTAGGGCTTTGTGGGCATTGCTCAAAATTCTTTTGAATTCACATATCTATCCTTATTTCATAGTCAGCTGTGATGTAACTAAAGCTAGTAGAATGTGAATCCAAGACAAACTTTTCTTTCTTTAATGGTACACTGAGCCCACTCTCCTACTTCCAGATGCTGAGTCAGGGAGGAGCCCACATGCATGGGAGCCAAATACAGCAAGATTTCTCCTTTGGGTCATGTTATGGCTTATTTAACATTGACAGACATAATATAAGCATGTTGTATTTAGTGAACTGTACATATGTGCTTTGGAAACATAAATTGGAATGTAGTATAATGAGAAAACAAACTTTATATGAATGATATGGTGGTATGGGGAATGTAGAGGAGGAAGTAGTTGATTCTACCACAGGTGAGCTGGACAACTTTGTGAAGGAGGTGACAACTACGATATGATGTGAACAAAAATGTAGCTGGTGAGCACAACAGGAAGTGAACATTTCAGGGGGTAATGAGTATATTACAATAAACAGCAAGTTGTTCAGCATGCTTGGACAGCTGATGGGGACAGGGGCCCTGAATTATAGTTATAAATGTGCTAAACCCTTAACCTTACCATGGTAATAACTTGTTCCTTATTATGTGGGAGAGTTTGGTTTCCTAGAAGACTTCATCTGGTAGGAAAAGCCATGTGTTTAAAAAATTAGACAAGAAAACCACTCATTTATTTCTCTAGGATGTTTAATATTTTAGGGGCCTCCTGACTTCAGAATATCAATAGTATTACTCAGAATTCCTGAATCTAGTAAAAATACTGCCTTGGAAACTTTGACTTCTATATGCATACTTCTAAAGAGTATTACTTAGTTATAGTTTAGCATCTGGTTATCATATAATATGCAAGAATAAGGTATCTTATTAAAAGGGATTAAAAACTCTAAATAAAATAAAAACAATTGACTGGATTGTCTTTTCAAAAATGTTACCTATATGTGTATCTTCAAAGGTAGGAGCTCAAGCCATCACCTTCTAAAACTAAGATATACATTCTTAGTTTGTTGGCAGAAGATGATTTTTTTTTTCTAGAAAACAATAAGGCTGAAATTTTGAGTGAACTAATTATAATTGTACATGTTTCCACTTGTCTTTTAGGTGGGAATATTATTCTAAGCCAGAGGCACACTTTGGAAGAAATTGGTTTGTGGCTTTAGGCTATCTAGCTGCGTTGCGGTTTCCCACAACCCTTATCAGAATACATGAATTCCAGAAGGCTCTGCCACCACGAATGCTTGTTAGTGGGGATAGAATCCCCTTTATCAGTGACTTTACTGTACTTCAGAATGGAGTCCTGTTTGGTATAAATCTTCTATATGATGTGGATAACATTACAGGTAGGGATTTACAAAAAAATATTTTAAAGAAAATCTACAGTACATTAAATTGATGAAGAAATAATGATCTGATCAGATCATTTATATATATATATATATATATATATATATATATATATTTACAACAAATACTTTCACAGAAAGTCATAATTCCCTATGGGTATTCATTTTACACATTTTGATTCTTCCATTCATGGTCTGTTCTTTCTTAAGGGTCCTTATTCACACATAAGCCACCAGACTACCACAAGTCCACTTTAAAAAAAAATCTACAAACCCAGATATATATTTTGTTGTGGTTATAATATGCTGTATTTTTTCCCCTTTATGCATGGCTCTTAAATTTAGAAAAACATAAATGAATCTCAAAAGAAAACCTGCCATGATTAATGGGAGAATTGGCAAATTTACTTCTGTGAGCTTCCTCTCTCTATCAAGCCTTACTAATCATGGAAGAAATATTCTGTTCAATCCCCTCAACTATAGGCTTTCCTAGTAGAGTGAAAAACAAAGGAATCTATAACTGTGACTCTGAATGATCATATTATCCCAATTTTACAGATATGTTCTTGTGCAGTAAGCTAAGTTTCAAACACAATTAAAATAGCATCGTGAAAACAAACAAAAACAAAAACAAATCTGAAAGATCTAAAGGATATAAAAGCAAAGTAAATACAAATATATTAAATACATAATTTGAAATCTTATTTCCATTTATTAAAGAAACAAATACAGTCTAAACATTTTAGAGGCTTCATGCAATTGTTGTTTCTTGCTCTAGTAATGGTTCAATATTTTATTGATAAAGAAACAGAGGCTTTGCAAATTTAAATAATTCATCAGCTGGTAAAATTTGCACCCTAGCTATATTATTTTCAATTCTCTGCTCTTTCTCCTTAATAAATCATAGTGCATAATGAAATCTATATTCCAGGATAGTTTAAAATCTGGTGTCAGCACTTTGCTGTTTTTGTTAGATGTGTCAAGGTGGGACTGACTCAACATTATCAAATCTAAAAATTTCACACTAACCTAACTTCCTCACTAGTCTAGCTAGAAAGAAGATAAAGGGAGCTATTCCTGGGTATTAGGACTTTAACAGATTAGCTCTAGTCAACTGAGAAACCTGAACCAAATGTTCTCACCCACCAGTTAGGTAACATGCTACAACTACATGGAGAAGAATAAAGAATATTTATGAAAATTAAATAGAAATTAGATGAGATCGAGCATATTCAGGGTTGTGTGGCCCTAGATGAAAAATAAGTGGAAATTAAGTACTATGCCCTATCCCCAGAGTCCAGGCAGAGGAGAAAAAAAAAAAATTCTGGGACCAAATGTCCTGACATTTCCAAACTGCTACCTCTTGTAAATTAACAGATCTAACTTAAAGCATTTCTTTGCTTCAAAAATTACTTTACAAACTCTTATTTATTCTTTACTTAAAACACATTTTAATTGCTGTACCTGTTACTGATATATTTTTAAGTATATTTAATATGTGTATTTAATATATTCAAACTTTAAAACTCTAAGTGTATAGACACATTGAACAAAGACAAAAATCTTCTCTATCACCCCTCTTTTCGCATATCACCTAACCTTCACCCCATTTAAAAAAAATTAGTCTTTGATGCAAATTTCTGAAATTTTTTAATGCATAGAACATTGCAAATAAATGAATAAATAAAACCTGTGTTATTTGCACAAGTGAAATCACGTCCACTGCTCTGCCCTATACTTTTTTAACTGAAAAAAATTTTGGATTTTTTTCCATATCAGGATGTATGGATCTGACTCATTTTACTTAAAGGATATGTAGTGTTTTATTTAATAAATTTATCATAATGGTGGAGATAATTTTATGTTTTAAGCTATTGTAAAAAAGAAATAGTGGCATTTTATGCATAATTTATTATTTTACCAATAAATTTGTAAAAAGAAAATGAATTAAAATGGATGTGTCATATATTACCAAATGATATCAAGAAAGCAATTATGCTTTTTTCATAAAACTACCAACTAAGTTTCCTGTTTTTTCTATCCCATTATTATATAACAATTTCTATAATTTGTGTTAGTTTGTTATGTAGAAAATGTTACTTCACTGTTACATGAATTTATAATCTTTGAATGGGTTGGTTCACTTTACCCAATTTTCTTGTGAATCACTTAATTTTTCTTATTAATTTTTATATAAAAAGCTTATCAATTAATTTTAAATTAAAAAACTTATGTATGCAATTATCATGTAATGAACATACATTTGTATGTAAAGCACATAGAATTTTATTTTAAATAAACATTTTAACAATTGGGCTTAAATTTACCTGTAAAATTTTTATGTTTTCCAGGGTCATTATCTTTGACTGTGTGGAAAATTTTAATGAAGACACAGGATGCAAGGGAGCAAGTTCTAGAGCTTTTAGATATAATTTTTATAAAGTATGATCCAACATTCCTGGGAAATGATTAATAAATTAACAAGGAACAATTCTAATTTGTTGCACAATAGCAATTTCAAAATTTAACATGATCATACCATATGGTTTCCTTATTTCTGTTGTTTTGGATTTATGCTCATTTCTTAGGATTTTATCCATCTTTCCTAATTTTAAATTCAAATTAATGGTATAATTATTTTCTCAATTAATAGTTCTTGATTTTTAAATTTATCAATATAAGATGTTTAAGATCTAAAGAAGATTGTATTAAGCTATTATAAATCACTGAGAAATTAATAAACAGACATAAAAATTATGTGGCTTTTTTGTTGTTATTCTATGTAACCTAATTTTACAAAATCTAGGGCAATATATCTTGCTGATTTATTACTCAAGTTTAGAAAATTTTAAAAGAAAATACTTAATGTCAATTAAAATTTTAAAACTCATAAAACTGAACTAGCAAGTAGAATACTTAATTGATTTGTCAGTTTTTTGTGTGCATTTTCACTGATCACAAGTTTAGAGTAAATTACATACTAAGTTTCCCCTCTTTGGTCCACATGTGATAATAAATGCTTAAGGGTCAAGTTTGTTGCTCTCATTTAGGAGAGAAAATACACTGGCCTGAAACAGTGAGCTTTTTTATGACGATTTCCCCAGGGCTTTATCACAGAATAAGTCTACCCACTAAGTGTTGTTTTAAAAAAAGAACAAAGGGGGAGGGGATGGGAGAGGAGGGAAGGGGAGCTAAATGTCTGGTGATCAAAAAAGTATACCTGGAACCTATATAATTTTTACTGACCAATGTAACCCTAATGAATTTAACAATAAAAAAGAAAAAAAGAAAGAAAAAATGATAAATTGGCTTGAATAATATGGGCACTGGAACAGGAAATATATAGTTTAAATCTCAGTTCAATTGCTTTCCAGAGTAAACTCTGGCAATTTTTTCTAGCCCTCTCCATGCCTCAGTTTAGTTATTGTTAAAATAAAAATTATATAAACCTATTTGCAAAATTATTTTGAAGAGCCTAAAAATCTGAATATCAAGTGACTAAGACTCTTTCCAATGCATAGTATGCGTTTATATAAGGTGACAATTGTCACAATAATTGTGCTCAAAGATAGATGACATGTCTTGTATTGTTGGGACAGTAATATCATCTTTGATGAGCTAAGACTGTGGATAAATTTTTATTGAATCCAAAAACACACAGATTTCCTGGTAGTTGTATCCAACAAAGCCAGTATAGTTAACAGCCTCCCAAAATCTCCCCAAAATGATACGAAATAACTACTACACATCTACAAAATGTCTATACAAAACCAAACTCTCCAATTACTTGAAGACAGACAATGCTTAAAAGGTAAAACAGCTTTTAGTAAAAAAGAAAAATAAATACCAGAGCCCCAGTAATACAGGTTTTGACCCCATCCAAGTGTAGGAGTGGGGGAAAATCACCCTACCTTCTTCTGCAGGAAGTAGGTTTGAAAGAACGAGCAAAACTTAAAAGGTTAGGGCTGCGATTTAAAAAGAGATTCTATGTAAATGGTCAAACCTGATTTTAAAGTAGGCTGACCAGACACACGATTCGAAACGGGACAGAAATCAACAGTACTGCCCTGTTTCAAATGGTACATATGGTCAGCCTACTGACACCTTGAATTTAGCTCAGTGAGACTAGGCTGACCATATGTAGTTTCAAATGGGACAGTACGATTGTTTTTTCTGTCCCATTTAAAATGGTACATGTGGTCAGTCTATTTTAAAAGTGAGGTACAATTTCAAGTAACAGTCTTCTAAGTGAATAATTTCTGCTAGAGAAAAATGGCAAAAAGAAAGAAAAACAATCCTTTGGTAATTGGGTAGTGAAGAAGAAAAAGGAGGAAATTTTGTTTTCAAAACAAAAGAGAACTACAAAATCAGATCAGTCTCAACTCTTTCTTCCTCAGCAATGCCAGTAAACCAACAAACAAGAAGAGCTAAAGCAAATGGACTTAGCTAAGTTAACAAGATTAGAAATAACTAGGTATCATTAATTAGAAATCTACAGTGTAATATAAATGAACAAAGGAAAATAAAGTCAGCAGTGAACATTTTCAGAAAATCAGGAAATAAAATTTGATATAAATAAATTGAAAAATATTTCCCTCAGTAAAATCATCATGAAGCAAAAGTATAAATGTATACTCTAAAGAATTATATATCCTCAAGATTTTGAGGATATGAAAAGAAACTTGAATCAGTTATTAAAAAACTAAAAACAGAGATTACAAAAACAA
Source organism: Craseonycteris thonglongyai (assembly GCA_004027555.1). Taxonomy (NCBI): domain Eukaryota; kingdom Metazoa; phylum Chordata; class Mammalia; order Chiroptera; family Craseonycteridae; genus Craseonycteris; species Craseonycteris thonglongyai. Next base: position 12,501 of record PVKE010035855.1, read on the forward strand.
GGAGAAATAAAAAATATTATTAATAAAACTTAGAAAAGAAATAGGAAAAAACAAAATCATCTCAGAAATGTAACCACACATGAACTTCGTATCTTTCACATGCGTTTTACTTTAATCCAAACTACCTTTGTTTCATAGAACTGATAGAACTGACTCCTTTGCATTCTTTTCCTTAGATCCTCCTACCTGTACGTATACTGTGTGTTCACTCCTTTTAATCATTAAGCTCTTAGGACATTAAAAGTAGTCAGTATCAAATTTATTTAAGGATAAAGCATCCGGTCTATCAATTATAACCAGGATATAATAACTAAACCTCAAACCAGAGTAGGTTTTAATAAAACAAAGATAACACCTTAACCTCAGTTATGTTTCAGCTTCAGACTCATGAAAGTGGAACAGCCCCATGGAATACAACGTCTGGAAATCAGATGATCAATACCATGACTAACATCAATTACTCCCTGCCATAGCCCAGACCAATCAGTAGAGCTCCAAGCCCCAACTCCCATTGTAACCATGATTAATAGTTTTTTCCTCATATAACCTAGCCACTACTAGAGCCTATTGGGGTGCCAGGTTTTTGACAGCATTAGCTTACCTGTCTCCAGGCCTGATGCCAACTCCTTAAACAAATCTTTACTTTCTTTGCTGCAATTTCCTATTCACCTGTCCTTCTCTCTCTCTCTCTCTTTCTTTTTCTTTTTTTTTTTGACTTGGATACATGCAGGCAAGTGGATTCTTTGAGTCTGTGGCAACAGAAATGAAAAATAAATCATAAATTGAATTGCTCAAGAGCAAGTAAGCTCAAGTAAAATTTTAATATTTGATTAAAGAAATATAAAAAACAAGCAAGAGCAGATAATAGCTCAAATAGATCAAAAGAAGAGAATAGAAGGTTAATACTTAGACACCAATATATATATATAGAAACTTAGTACATGAAAACATGGAATCTCTTATCACTGGATTAGAGAGCGACTTGCTAATAAATGATGCTGGGATAATTAGCTAGCAACTTGGAAAAAGATAAAATAACATTTCTTTCTCACATTGCACGCAAAACAGGCTCTGATTGAATTAGTCATCTAAATGTAAAAAAAATAAAGCCACCGATATGCAAGAGTAAAATTTGGGTCAATCCCTATTAAACCTTGCTGTAGACACAGGTTTTTTTTAACATTTTTACCTGAAGGCAATTAAAAAAAAAAACAAAACAGAATGATTTGACTATATAATAATTGAAAATGTTTGCATGACAAAACAGCAAAAACAAAGTTAGAATACAACTTATATAGAAGAAAAGATTTTTAACATACTACTGACAAGGAGCAAATATCTCTAATATATAAAAGACTTAAAATTTGAGGGACAATAAAGTTACTAAAAACATGATAGTAAATATAAAAAACACATTGAGCACCAAATTCACACACACACACACAAAGATGAAAAAATTGCTCCATATATAAAACGTTTAAACTCATTTATAATTAGATAAATGTAAATTAAAAACTTAAATTACCATTTATAACATACTTGAAAATTAAAACATGCGGTGACCATTTTGTTGGCCAGGCTGTAGAGATACAGGCACTGTGATACATTGTTAGTGAGCATGTAAATTGGTATAACCCTCAGGAGTGAAGCTGGTAATACCTGACAAAGCAACGTATGCACTTATCTTTTAATCCTGCAATTGTATTTCCAGAAATCTACCTGAAGAATATACCTCCAACAGGTCAGAATACAAATGTACAAGTATACATATTGTATCATTATTTGTAATTGTTTGTAATTGCTAAATAATGGAAGCAACTTAAAACTCTCACAAATAAGAGAGTAGTTGCATAAAAATACCAAATGCTATACAGTTATAAAAAAAATGAGGAAGGTCACTGTGAAGAAATAGGAGTGATTCTCCATGACATACTGTTAAATTTAAAAAGCTCTAAAGTAGTAAAATCCTCCTCAGTCAACTCATCCAGATAAACCTCTTCAGTGAAGACATTGAAGGAATCTCAATTAAAGTACAAAATTATGTCAGACTTATTTTTGTCTTATTTTTTTGCAGCAAAATTATACTTAGAGACTGATTTTGTCTTAGCCAGCAATTTATTTAAACTGGACAGGTTCACTGTGGAAACTTTGCAACACAATAGCATAATGGACAATGTCTTTTCACAAGCCAGTAAAGAAATAACAAACTCCAAAGCAATGATAGTTACACTATTGTTTCAGGCAAGGTGAGATGAAAGGAATGAAGTGTACTTTTTTTTTTTTTTTTAGAAGTAGGCACTCTGGAGAGGCAGCTTCATCTCACCTGTAGCTGACTTCCAGCTGCCCTTGCAAAAACTAAAGCCTCTTGTTGCTAGGGCACGTTGCTAAGGAACAGCAATGCCATGATGTTGCAGGATGACATTCAATGCCCTGATTGGGGCTTTTGCCACTGTCTATGAGGCGTTGCCTTAACAAGTCAGGAGCTAAGGCCCTGACTTACGAAAGCTAGGTCAGGAAAGTGTTGCCTTGCCCAGACCCAGAACTCTCAGATTATCTAGATTAGGGATTCCCAACCCCGTGCCAGCGGGCGCCATGGCGCCCGCGACCCGATTTGGGTGCACCCGCCATTATTTGACTGCATCAGAAGTTTTTCATAAACACTAAGTAAAACTATAATTTATTTTTATACATTGGTTAGAATTTTAAAATATTGTTTGAGTATCTACACAGGTTTATTATATTCGTTGGTATGTCTGCGATATCGTATGTATAAGTGTTTCCCTAGCTTTCGCCTTTGTACATGTCGCGTCTTGTTTAGCCGCTGCGCTCTTTAAACTCTCCTCCCCCCAACCGGGAGATGCCAAGTTGCCGTTTTGATTGCGGTTGCTGGACTGATCGGGTCGTGACGGTTAGCTAGGATCACAGTGTTTTGATATATTCGATTTTAAATGAACTAAAAGCGAGGTAGGTAATCTATTATTATGGTGGCAATTTGATATGATATTGTAGTTCTATAATTATTTTTATTTTTATTTTTTTAGTCCTAAAATGAGTGGACCAAATAAGAGAAAACGAACCTATAATTTTAACACAGACTGGGAGGAATCATATTGTTTCATTAATTTAAAAGGTAAATGCGTTTGCCTGTTGTGTGGCAGTAGTAGTGCAGTGCCGAAAAAACATAATGTTGATCGTCACTTTCAGACAAGTCATACCACTTTTGATACGAATTAGCCACTTAAATCTGAAGTAAGAAAGAAAAAAAATAAATCAACTAAAATGAAGTTTAACTACTCAACAGACTGTTTTCACTAGACATGTGGAACAATCTAAAAAGGCAACCGTTGCTTCTTTCCAAATTTCTCACATGCTCGCAAAGAAGAAAAAACCTCTCCAGGGTGGCAAATTGTTCAAAGAAGCTTTTCTGACTGCTGCCAATTGTTTGTTTGAGGAATATTCTAACAAGCGTGAGATTATGTCGGCGATACAAGACCTACAGTTGTCAAATAACAGTCACGAGAAGAATACACACAATTTCAAAAGACTTGCAAACTCAGTTAAAGACTGACTTGGAGATATGTGACTGCTTCTCTCTGCAATTTGACGAGTCAACAGATATATCAGACACTGCACAGTTGGCAGTTATGGTGAGAATGGTATTTAGTAACTTCACAGTAAAAGAGGAGCTGTTGCAAAGATTACCAATGAAAGGACAGACGAGAGGTGAGGATATTTATAAAACTTTCAGAACATATGCCAGGTCGATAAACATGCCTTTGCATAAGTTGTCTGCGATAATTACCGATGGGGCACCAGCAATGGTTGGTAAAAACAAAGGATTTATTGCCCTTTGCAGGAAAGATGAATCACTTTTAAACTTTATGTCCTACCGCTGTATTATCCATCAGGAAGCTTTGTGTTGTAAAATACTGCCCTTTGAACATGTTATGAAAATAGTCACAAAGATAATCAACTCTATTGGAGCAGCTCCATTGCAACACCGACTTTTCAAGGCCCTGTTAGAAGATACTGAAGATAAAGAACACCATCTCATCCTGCATACTGAAGTACGTTGGCTCAGTAAAGGTAAAGTTCTTACAAGATTTGTGAACTTAATTGAAGAAATAAAAACATTTATACATGATAAAAATGAAAATTAGGATGAACTAACAGACTCTTG
>PVKE010035856.1:0-16676 GCA_004027555.1 Craseonycteris thonglongyai
TACTTTTAAAGTAAGGGCAATGACTGGGAAAGAATGAGATGCTTTAATTTGGGATGGGGATGAGTAGGAAGACCAAATGAACCTGGGGACATTGAATCTCTAAATTCTGATGAATCTTCTTTGCTGGTGGAAGAGGCCTCTCCCCTCCCGACCCCCAAGTATTTCATTGCCCAAGTAAAAGCTAATAGTCTCTCCTGAGGCAGTTGCCATTCAAGACAATGCTAATTCTCCTTAGGACCCACCCACATCACCTGTCTGCTTCTAGACCAAGCTTGTCCAACCCACAGCCCATGGGCTGCATGCAACACAGGACAGCTTTGAATGTGGCCCAACTGGAATTCGTACATTTTCTTAAAACATTATGAAATTTTTTTGGTGACTTTTTCTTTTAAGTTCATCAGCTATCATTTGTGTTAGTGTATTGTATGTGTGGCCCAAGGCAAATCTTCTTCTGATGTAGCCCAAGAAAGACAAAAGATTGGATATCCCCATGACAAATAACTAGACTCAAGACCCAGCAAGCCCCTAAAAAATAAATGCAAAGTTTTACCCATGAGGAGTTAAGCTATATTCCAAAAGAACTACTTGACTTTTCTAATGTATATAGACAGAAATCCAGGAATGTGTGTGGGAGTGGATATTGAGGGTGGGGGATAATGTTAGAAATAACCTAGAAAGTTTGATTAGGCTGAATTTTTGACATAGGTTCACTAAGTGGAGATTTTGCATTTAATGTTGCAATTTGGGATGTTAGGAAGTGCTCCCTAAATGTTTCTGTTGTTGTGTTCGGCTGGCTGGCTGACACGTGGACTAAAGGTTGGTCAAAAGTGAGTAAAGTCGAAATACCAGTCCTGCCTTGGTTTCATGTGGGGGAAATGATTCAAAGGCTTAGGGAGGTTGAAATGTTAGAGTGAATTTGTCACTAAAGACCTACCTACCCAGGGTCCAGCGGACTTTGCTTTTACCACTGTGAGAATTAGATTTGTGAGTGGAATCCCAGAATCTTTGAAGAGCTCTGTGATGGATCTTTTCCAATGGGGCCAAATCTTAACCATGGTGACTGCGGTCTATGAACTGGGAAACTAAATGTAGTGGGAATAATTGGATCTGAGTGGCATGAGCCAATTGGCTTCCCTCAGCTGCCAAAGGCAAGGTGGATGTGGCTCCTGTAATGAACAGCAGATTCAAAGGGGCAGGTCAGAAAAGTCTGAAACACCAGACCCTTCAGCGTTGGCTCATTAATTACAGTGTTTCCAGAAGTGAGGTCAATAGGAGGCCTAATAAATTCTTACTCGATCTGCATAGGCTGAGAAGTTCGAGATCAAAAGAACAAAAATCTATCCCGAATCATAAAAACAGAAAGTGATGATTCCTCTGTAATTCCCAGACCTGAGTTATACAGTCTCAGAACCCTTTGAACGAAGGGGCCGTGTCCCTTTGAGGAAAGACTGCCAAACATTTATGTTAATCTTTCTCCTGGCCTTTTCCAAAGGGACCTACCACCTTCTACCAGGGTAGCAGTTCATCCGGGAAAAGGAAATCATAATAAGACCTTTTGAGGACCATTGGACATTGGTTTTGAACTGACATTAATTCTGAGACCCAAAATATTACTCTGGCATAGCAGTGAGTACAGTGATTTATGGAGATGATCAATGGGGATATTCTCAGACTCTGTTAGAATCCCCACATTGGTTTCCTGATTTGTGGAGTACGGGTTGTTTTGGAGGGAAAGGCTGAATTGTAGCTACGAGTGGACCTATTGAAGTGTATAATTTATCCAAATATTTACCTTCTAACTTCTAGGGAATGTTTGAACCCTATAGATGTTAAATACAATGATACTGTTCATTTTAAGTCTCATGATTTGTTTCCCTCTTTCTGGTCTTTTTTACTGTCTTTCCCTTTCTAACTCATTTTTTTTAAGATTTATTTTTATTGTTTTTGACAGAGAGGGAGATACAGAGACAGAGAGAAGGGGGAGGGCCCAGAACAGTCTCCATAGTTGCACAGCATTGTTTTGTCCACATAGTTTCATTCCACAGTGGGGAGCGGGGCTGCACAGGGCAGGAACTGGGCTGGGGTCTCACCCGATGAGAACTGAACTGGGGGTACTCCCCAGTTCAGCATATGGGTCCACACGGGCTGGGGCTGGGATTTTATCCTTGGTCTCCGGGGCTGCAAAGTAAGCGCTTAACCCACTGAACCATCCTGGCTTTCCCTCTTTTTCTTTTTTCCCTTCTTTATTGCTTCGGTTTCCCTTCCCAATTTTAGTTTATATGTTTGTTCTGCACTTAATCCATTTTGTAGCCTATTTTAAATAATTTCCTGGAGAAGATCAGATTTAGATATGTAAGTAAATAAATAAATAGTGTAAAACATGATTTACATTCAAATCCATTTTATTTCTTTTTTTAAAACTTTATTAAACACCTGGAAGTTCTACCAACTAACTCACCGTGGGTTGCCAAAGGGGAAGAAAAAAGCATTGTAGCCAGGAGTAGTCAGGATGGAATTATCCATATTTTTAAAAGTTGATATGCCCCTTATCCCTTATACCTTTGTTTTCATTGTCATCTAGATAGCTCATTCAGTGACAAACCTGCCTTTCTATCAAATAAATAAGGAAGATAGAGTCAGAAATCTTCGAGTGAATTTTTTGAGGGGATGGTTACAATGGTGGGGAATGTGGAAGATTCATTAAATAACTTGGCATCAACCCACTGTTCAGTGGGTTCTGTGATAAAAGGTGCAGCGTTGTCAGATGGGAAATCAGCTGGAAAAACTGAAAAGATGACAATAATTCCAGAGCCAGTGTGATGTAGTTATAGCCTAACTCAGATGACCTGACTGGAATAGCATCAGCAGAAACTGAGAATATGTCATGAACAGTGTGGAACGACTGGTAGCCCTAAGAGGAGGCTCAGAAAACAATGTGTGTAGTCAATCTGCCAGGAGCAGGTGGGGACAATACTTCCCTCAACGAGAGACAGTTGAGCCAACTTTTGCCATATGTCGAAAATCTGGCAAGCGGTTGTGGCCTCTGCATCAGAAACAGAATTGTTTACTTAGAACCCAGTTTATGTGAGTGATGTGTTTCCATGCCTACTGTGATGAATTCCGACAGAAATGGGGGGGATCTGGGTGTTGCATGATCGGTAGCTTGCTTTCTAGCACTCTCATCCCTTACAATTGTCATCCACATGTGTCACCCAAACAGTTCGTTCAGCGGCTACAATTTGTTTCTACAATCCATGGCCCCAAAGACAGGTGTTTTACATCTGCCCGTCTGTAGTTTGCCACATGTCAAAAAGCCAGTCCATTTGCCATAGCCCAAGGGTCAGTGAAGATACAATAAATTTTATTTGGCAGTCTTGGGCAGAGCTATGAAAACGGGCCTTGATTTCTGCCCAGTAAGGGAAGCAACCATATCCATTTTTGGTTCTGCTGAGCTGATGCTGATGTTCAACAGCTGTAGCAACCCAATGGACTCCATCAGGTTTTAGCTTATCTAAATCATCATTGAACCAGGCCTGGCATTTTGGAGAATCTCTGTGAATTGAGAATCTAGGATTATTCTAGGTGATTCATCAGCTTAACTCTGTCTACAGACATCCTTGAGAAGATGATTCAGAACAAAGATAGTCTGTATCTCTGCAAGTCTCACAGTAGTGAAAGAGACCTACAGTGAGTTTTCTCTCCACAGTTATAAGTTCACAGATGTGACTTCATGGTTTTTTTTTTTCTTGTTCTAAGAAATAAAGAGAGAGAGATAAAACCACCATATTTTATTCTTTCCCATATGAAGCAAATCTGGGTCAAACATCATTTTCTGTTTCCCTCTTAATATTTTTGATAAAGATTACTTATCTGTGTTTGTACTAAACGATCTGAGGGCTAGGTAAAAGTAGTTTAGTCCTTTGTTCTGAAATACTTGCTTCTGAAAAACAAGACTGACCCAACTAAAAGAATTTATTTAAGATTCACATTTAATCATCAATACACACATCAAGACAATTGCTTCCTGTCTCCAACTATCCAAAGCTAGAGACAATAAACTAAGGCCAATTGAACTACACCCCCATCTCACAAGATCATCCTTAAAATTATACAGACCCGACTCTAATGTTCAATGTTCCCTAATGCCCACATGATTAGAATGTAACCTATGACTGGGACTCTAGCACATTTTACCTGGCAAACTTAAATGCCATTTTGTTTCCATTCAACTTTTTCCATTGCTTATTTTTACAAATGACATAAGTTTTTTTTTCTATTTTATTGATAGTAATTAAATAGCTAAAACTCCAAAATAACATTTAAAATTGTGCTATTTTTTTTTTACAAAAATTAAAAAAAATGTATGTGTATACAGTTTTATTCATAGTAAATAATTTCTTTATGCCTTGTTTTTATATTATCACTAAACTGAATATATTTTATATCAAGTTAAAAGTTTTGGGGAAGCCAGGATGGCTCAGTGGGTTAAGAGCTTGCTTTGCAGCCCCAGGGACCAAGGATCAAATCCCGGCCCCGGCCCATGCGAAACCATATGTTGAACTAGCGTGTGCTTCTCATGCATGAGGCCCCCTGTTTGGTTCTCCCTGGGGTGAGCTTCCCATGTGGGCAGCCCCCCCACTTGCCCTCTCAGCCCAGTTCCTGCCATGCGCTGCCCCCGCCCACCTGTGTGAAATGAAACTATGTTGAAAACTGATGACATACAACTATGGAAACTGCTCTGGACTCTCCCCCTTCTCTCTGTCTCTCTCTCTGTCAAAAACAATAAAAAATAAATCTTTTTAAAAAGTTTCTATAGCCGTTCATATATTATTTTACTGAAATGAATATTTAAACTCACAGTTCACTCTTCAAATTTCTGCCACCAAATCAAATAATATGCAATAGAAAGATTCCATATTTTATACTGTTAAAGTTGGAGGTATTGGTGAATAAATCTAAAATGAATTATAATAGTAAATGATCTCTTGAGGGAACAAAATATCGATAAAACCAGAAAAATAAGCATAACCAAACAATCTAATCATTAAACTATCTAATTTCTTTATTCCTGAAATGCAACATTTTTAGTGGCTGTTTGAAGGGGCCTGGGAATTCCAAGATGCACTTTTTATTTGATACATTTCAGGTGCTTTATTAGTGCTAATATTATTCAGTCCTGTTTTTATTTTGATTCCTCTGCAAGAGAAAGTAAAAGTTTTACCACTTGGTGGTGCTAGTGGATAATATTTCTGGGATATATTTTGAGAGCTGGTTATGGTGAGTTAAATAAAATTAAGGGAAGGACAGCTTCATTCACCTCTGTCATCCCCAATTTTTCATTTTTCCTTTTGACACAAAGAGTGTAAATTAGGCAGAATGGTTACTACTGATGCCTTGGGTCCTTGCTAACTAGCAAAAGGAACAAAGATCTTTAGCACAAATTTCATGGCATTAGAGATGGACGATTAATGAGGCTATTATTTTCCTTTTTAAATTGTCCCTGCTGCAGTATGAAAGATTGCTCCAATTACTCACTGTATTTTTATCCTCGAAACAAGCAAGTTTTTGTATGACCGCTCATGTTTTCACCTAGCACGATGACCACTGGGTCACGTTAATCTGTTTTTGATGCGAATGCAAGTCTTTTAACATGTTATTAAGTGTTTCTATATAAAATGAACAGTAAATACTCGTACAAACTTGAGTAATTGTTCAGTTATAGTCAATGGCAGAGTATTTTTAGATAGAGTGATAAACAAATGGCTCAATGCCGTTTACTATATCTAATTGTTAGAATCTTGCCTTCAGAAATGTATTGCTTTATCAAAAGCAAGCCCTCCTAAAGTAGTAACAGTGTTTCACATTTCTTTGCTGGTGGTTTTTTTCTTAGCTTCAGGTTTCACCTTTTTTAAAAATGGGCGTATTATACAATTTTTATAAAGTGTTCAATCATGTTTTCGTCCAACCACATAAACACAAGAGAATTATGTCACTGATTTTATATATATATATATATATATATATATAATATATATATTTTTATATATTATATATAAATATATAAAATATATATCCCAGTTAATAGATAATAGAAAAATATATATATATATATTTTTCATCTATTAACTGGGAGGCAATGCCATAAATTTCTTATGCCTAGAGTTAACCTAGCTTATAGTGCTCCACAGGAGGTAGGCAATGGAAGAATTATATGGAAAGGATTTTCAATGACAAAATTAAAGTTTCAGTTTTTACTTCACTTCAAAGAAAAGAACCCAGCAGATGCATATTCTTTGTCACACCGGTAGGCAGATACATTATTAACATCTTTGACTTGGAAGAAAAGGCAGCCTGAGGGCCCCAAATTCTGGTTCTACAGATAAAAGACTAAGCAGTTAACTCTGCTACTGAACAACAGCTGTTTTAAATATTAGTAAAAGAATGAACCAAAAGTTTATGTTTAACTCTATATGCCCATTCAAATTTATGGTAATATACTACTTGTTTTGAGTTCTCATTAATGCTTTTGAATATATCAAATGCATTTGGTAACAATGAGGGTAATTAGTGAAAAAATGATCCACAACAAAATGCATGTGAAGACTATTAGAAAGACTCACAGTTCTAAAAACCCACTGATATAAAGTCAATCATCCACCTTTCCTAATACAACACTTAAAGAAAATGTGCAGTGTGTGTTCATTAGCAAAGATTTACTCAGAATGGATTCAAGAAAGTTCTAGTCTGCCTACTATAACCAAATTAACTTTTGTCACAATCCTGTTAGTATTAAGAAACGCTTCTTTTTAACCTTACTGTAGAATAACTTTTTGAATAATAAATGTTTACATTATTCTCTTATTCTTTATGGATACAGCAAAAAATAATTATCTTTATTTGCTTAATTACTCTTAGCACTTCATATCACACATTTTTCTACAGGTCATTTTGTCTCTCATCCCTTTTCATAATTACCTTAAGCATGATAAATAAGTGAAAGAAGCATATAAAACAAGTAAACAAAAAAGAAAATTACTCCTTCAGAACAAGAGGGACATAACTTTTCCCATCTAGCACAGGAATGTTGTATCATTTTGTGTGTTAGACAAAATAGAAGCACTGCCTTGATTGTAAGTCAGATGACATCTAAGACAGTCTAACATTGCAAGTTGTGAAACTGTCCGTTACTTCAACTCTCTGGGATGTAATTGTCTCACTTATAGAATGGCAAGATCTGGCTATTGAGAACATGAAATACGGCTAATCTGAACTGAGATGTATGTAAGCTTGAAATATAAAACAGATTCCAAAGATTTCATGTGGAAAACAAAAATCTGAACTACTTCATTAGTAATTATATTTTGATTTGATGTTAAAATGATAATGTTTTGGATATATTGGGTTATATCATCAAAATCATCTTAACATATTTCCTTTTAGAATTTTAATGTGTCTACTGGAAAGTTTAAAATTACATGCTTCATTCACAATTTGGGCATGCATTAAATTTTCTATAGAACAGTGCTTGTCTAGGAACTAAAATTCTAAAAGTGTTTTGAACAATAACAAGAAAATAGATCCTAATGAATCTGTATCAGCTACTTCAAACAAAATGTATTTGTCATTTCAGAATACTCCTTTCGTATTTATTTATTACTTGAGTGGACTATTATATTTTCCTAATAAAGTGTTTTCTTTCATGATTTCAAATTTTTATTGCTATTTGTATACTCCAGATCAAGCTTGTCCAACCAGTGGTCTGCAGACCACATGCAGCCCAGAGCAGCTTTGAATGCAGCCCAACACAAATCTGAAAACTTTCTTAAAGCATTATGAGATATTTTGTGAGATTGTTTTTTTCTTTTGTTAACTCATTAGCTATCAGTGTTAGTGTATTTTATGTGTGACCCAAGACATTCTTCCAGTGTGGCCCAGGGAAGCCACAAGGTTGGACAACCCTGCTGTAGATTAAGAATCAAATCATTGGTACTTCCTTAGTAAAAATTACTCATATTTGTGAAGTTGATCCTCTTATGCTAAGGACAGAGTTTTGAGGAAAATACTGGTAAGTGAGAAAAGAAATACACCTACTTAGTCAATCAAAGCAGCTACCTCAACCTTACCCTTCAATCATGCAACATTAACGGGTATAGTCCTTCATTCAGTCTTGACTGCTAGATCAGACGTTAATGGTACCATCAATCGGAAATCTCTACCATTGAAAAAAATAGCATGTGAAATATTGTAGCGTGATTTTTAAAAAAATTTTGCTGATGAGTTTTTATATGCCTTTTATTAAGAATTGGTAGTACTGTATGTTAACCCATGTGTCCTTTATTAAGAACATATAAAATAAATGTGTTATAGTTTTCCTTGGATTACTGCTTTATGAAAGTAAGATATTACTCTCATGGGATTCTAACTCTTGAGTCAGAAAAAAATCTTTTTGTCACTATTGTTTAATTAGAAAGGTCTGGCTGTGTGTTTGTAAAATATGTCTCTTTTTTTTAGGTTTAAGATTAAAGTGAGATTTGTTTTATAGCTAATAATTTGACAGCTGTCTAGAAAAAATCCAGCCATAAATGCCTCTGTTTTTCAGATTACATGGCTAGATGCTTTCCTGACAGCCTTTATATATATATTTCAAAGAGAAAAAGCACTTATTCTCAAAGAAACTCTCTCTTTGTTAGGTGATGTCATGTTCAAAAACATTGTTTGATTAAAACATAGCAACAGTTATTCTGTCTCATAAAAGTGAAAGTTTTATTTGTTAATATATTCATTCATTCAGAAGATGGCTGCCAACTTCCTACTCTCTCCATTGGGTTATGTACAATACCAGAAAATAAGATAAAATCCACAAGATTGAGAAGTATTTTCTTAATGGCAGTTCTTTCAAATGAAGAGCTTTGGTACAATAGAACCCCATTAAACTTCTTTTTTGTGTAAACAAAAAGTACTGAACATTGTTAATATTGTTGATCTTAAGAAATTCAGTGGATTTCAAATTGAACTCTACTGTTGAGTCAACAAATGGAGGATGACAAACAGAACAAACCAAATTATTTTAGTCATGATATACAGTTGGAAATTATAAATAGACTTCTATCCAGAATATCTAGAACCTTATAAATAGACTTCTGTAATGTTTTGCAAATAGTATAAATGAAAAAAATGATAATAAATATTTAATAAAGCATTTCAAGAACATGCTAGGCCAACTTGTTACTGAACAAAGATTTTTGGAAGTAATTATTTTTCCTCACTTAGCTTTAGAATATTAATGACAGAGTTCTAGTAGAATATTTCATAAATATTGCTAAATAATCATAAATTTTAGACTTAATCTTTTCTTTTGTTTTATTTCTCAATTTAGTATAATTATTTACAGAGTAAACTGGAATATATATATATATTTAAGTATATATATGTATATATATATACTTACTCTGTGTATTATATATATACATATATATACACACATACACACACATACACACACACATACATACACACACAGAGTAAACTGGAATATATATATATATATATATATATACACTTAAATATCACAAATATAGAGAAAATATATGATATATTGGTAATGTGTTTGTTATGAGAAGGTCTCAATGATATCTTAACTATTATTCCATTAATACCAATTTGTTATTATTAACTAGGTCGTGGTTTTTCATATTCTTTCATATTAGTGTAAAGCTGGAAGCAGAGAAGCTAAAACACTTTCCTATAGGAATAATACATTTAATTGGTGGGCTTAACATTCAATTTATCTGAAGGATATTAGTAACTGAACTACTCTCTTAGATATTCCTTTATATATCTTACCCTTTCAAATCTCTTGATTAATAAAGTCTTACCTTCCTTTGTTTCTGAAAACTGTTCTGATAGTGATAACTTTTATCTTGATATGCAGCATAAAACAAAGAAAGGCATTTATGATCAGTGCTACTTCCACAGACATAACGTTCTTTTCCTTCTCACTGTATATTTTAAGTAATAAAAATATAGTTATGCTAAAAAATCTGACTAGTTCTCTGTTAGTGCTTAAAAGTTTTTAAAATAAAAATTAACATGTAATAATGAATTAAAAATGTCCCATTACATTATTTGAAAACATATTGTCTGTCTTCCACACATAAAAAGGCCCTTCCTTAAACAATTTAATACTTTGGAGTCAGACAGAAATGGAATCTGCATTCAATACAGCCACAACATATGTGACCTTGAGCAATTCTCTTTATTTCTTAATGTTTAATAGGTTTCCTAAAGTAATCAAATAATATAACTTGAAAAAACACATTTTTTGCTTTAAAAAGAATATAGTAGATTTTGAGTTAAATGAACCTACACATGTTGGCTATGTATATGCTATTGATGTTATATTGTACAGTAGGAATATCCTGTACAATGATAAAACAACTAACAATCCCCCAGAAAAGAGAAAATTAGCTAATGATTATTGGTCAAAACTAAAAGTATTATGTAATACAGGCATGAGAACTTTAGAAATTTGCAAACACCAAGATTCTCTGGCAACATTACCTCTATGAAGAAGGACAATATGAACTAAGTAACAAAGATTGATACACTAGTGTAGCTTTGTGAATCAATAGGAATGGATGCATTAATGTTAAAGATGATACTACCAGCTAGTGCTGTGAAAACAGAGTCCCTATACACCAAGTGTGTACTTAGACTTAATAGTTGCAAAGTATTTCTTTTTAATTGAACTGCAATTTTGTTGTTCATCATTCTGACCTTAATAGGAACTCTGAGGAATTCTCTTAGTTTCAAATCAAGTCCTTTTGTGGCCTACAAATGAACTGGCCTGTAGCTCTCACCAACATTTCCAACCATAGTCCCTCACTTAGTTTCTCAACCAAGCCAATTATAACTTTGTTTTATTTTTAGGTGTCTGTTTCTCAGATATTCACATGGTTCCCTCTCTTTATTCATTTCTTTGTACCACCTCCTCCAAAACAAGAAGGCCTTTTTTTTTCTTCTGATTTTGTTACATATAGCAGAACTCCCTTCCTTCATATGTACTCTTACATTTATTTATATATTATATATTTTATACATTATACATATATTTACCTTACTTTAATTTACATTTTTACTATATATATTTTACCTTAATTTATATTGTCACTCTATATTTTTATTTATATGTATTATATGTAATATACATTATATAAATATGTATTTACTTTAACTTAATTAATTTTTTAAATATATTTTTATTTATTTATTTATTTTAACAGAGACAGAGAGAGAGAGATACAGAGACAGAGAGAGAACTGAACGGGGGGGAGCTCCCAGTTCAGCATATGGTTCCACACGGGCCGGGGCTGGGATTCGATCCTCTGTCCCCGGCGCTGCAAAGTGAGCGCTCAACCCACTGAGCCATCCCGGCTTCCCCCTTAATTAATTTTTTAAACTGTATATATTTGTTACTTTACCTTAATTTATATTTTTACTATATGTAGTAACACACACACACACACACACACACACACACACACACACACACACACACACACACACACACAAAGGGAAACATTCTTTTGCTGATAAACATATCCTCAAAGACTCCTTTAGTTAAGGTAACCTGAAGCCAAGAAAGACCTTATGTCATTGACTATGTTATAACTTGTTTTGCTTAAGGGCACCTCATGTGATAGAAGGATGGGTTGTTTTGACCCATATTGAGGTATTTAGGATCCAGCTATCTTATAATAAAGAGGGAGAGATAATTGCTTTCATTTAGTAACCTCACCTCTTTGCTTCCTCTATTGTTGCACAGGAGTGCTTCGTTGCTAAGGGGAATCCAACAAGAGAAAGGAAAATAAAGTGTCCTTAAATAACAATGAATGCTATTTAAGTGATTTTTATTTCTTTCATGTAAAAAATTCAAGGCATCTCTTTCTAATTTACCTATCGGCCTAATTAGACTAGGTTATTGTTCCCCACTTTTTATTTCCTATCTGAAAATCGAATACACATCCAAGGTCTTTGTCGTGTGACATCGCTTTGGCTTCCATTAGAGTCAGCTGAGTATTTATCTCTGGTTGCTTGACATTGGGTTTGACCTTCTCTGACCAATCAGATACAAGAGAAAGAAGAGAAAGTGGCAGTGTAAGTGTCGCAGGCTAATGCTTTCAGAAACATCAAAAGCTTCCACCATGCTTTATGAGCCGTCACTCTCCTCCACAAGAAAAACACATTGCAAGTGCTGTTGTTCCTTTAGTCTGGGTCCTAGAAGGAAAACACATGGATCAAGCAAACCGAAGTTGACCCAAAGCCTAGCCTACTTTCAAATAATAACCAAGAAGGCAGACCTGAAAATTCATATTTGTTTATTTTGAAAGTATAAAGTTATAGCTGAGAAATTGTTTTTTCTACCTCATAACAAGACAACTATCTCAGAAAGTAAGAAAAACCAAAAGTAAAAGAGCTGCATCCACATGTATGTTTGTGTGATTGTATGTGTGTGTGTGATGTGTAAATTTGGAGAATGCTCCTTTTTTTTAATCATTGTGAATAATGAACAATGGCATGGGTAAAATTAGAAATTAGTTTTTTGAAGTTGCTATTTTCTTTGTGAGTCAAAAATATATATGACTAGATTCTCCTATGAACAAAGATATGAACCCTTGAAAAGAATACAACAGGGACCCTTCAGACAGATCATGTTTTATATGTATGTGTTTTATAGACCACTTTATTTCCTAAAGGACAGACTCATCTTTAGTGCTATAAACTGTATCTAAATTTAAAGCATTGCTAAAGGATGAAAACATAGTGTAGTGTATTCCTAAATGAAGATCTATTCCCTGACAAGGCAAACTGTCACACTGTGAGGAAGAACAAGACTTAAAAAAAATGGCTTATATGAAAGCTAATATTTTTCTTCAAAAGAGACTTGACTGATGCGGAGCACTGAGGATTACATTTAGGCTTATGTATTGGTATTCTTGCACTAAAACGACTCACAGAAAGAGGAATAGAAACTATTGGGACTGATACATGTGTTACAAATTTTAGTTCCATAATTATAAATATCCAAGGAACAACCTGGATTTGTTTCGAAAGGTGAAATTTAGGACATTTTAATATTGCTTAAAAGTTTTAATTAAAAATAACATACAATAAAGGAAACTATGAAAACTATATAAACACCCACAAAAGGACTGTGTCATGCTACATACAAGTACATGCCAAATACATACTTAATACATTAGTCAGCTTATTTTCCTTAGAGAAATTACAAACCAAGGTATACATTTCTGAGACTTATAGATATTCACTAAACAGATTTTTATAGATCATTACAGAGTCAACTTATTCTGTAAAGAAAAATAAATATACAGAAGTTAATTTTAAAAAAAGATTTGATAGCTATTAACTCATAGTTCTATAATTAAATATATGTTTGGAATAATATTGGACGTTTCACTGGAAAAAGAGAACAATTATATTTATGGTTATGTAAATAGCATTAGAAGAAGAAGACAAAAAAACAAGGATAACAGAATTATATAGTTCATAACCCTCATTTCTGGGAAGGAAAAAATGAAAGGGATAACTACAAATGAAAATATGATAACACTTAATAATTTATGCTTCTGCCTAAACTTGGTTGAGGAAATGGTGGCAAATTAAATAGAAAGCTTGGCTTAGGCTCACAACTTGCTTAACTTTCTCTTATACAATGGAAGTAAAAGGAGTTTGGCCCTTTATTGTAAAAGAGCATGAATCTGTTTTCGACTTCAGGTAAAAGAGATAAAATATCGTGGATTAAATTATTTTGTAGGGACCCAAATATTGAAGATAGTGTTCATTATCTTTATTCTGGAATCTAACCAATCATATTAAACTGCCCATCCTTTGGGTGGAATAGGGAAAAGATGAAGAAAAAAGTAAGCTTTAATGAATGTTTGCTAAAATCATGTTTAGTAAGAATTTTAATGAATACTTTTCAAAAAAGAAGCAATGTGTTATTTTTCTAAGAAGTAATAGAAATTCAACAAGAAAACAATAGTTCTAGGGTCCTCTGAGATTTCAAAAGAAAAAATAAATATAGCTCAGAGATAATAAGAAATTCCTAAGAAAATGCATGGCTTTATAATCATGAATGAAACAAATAAGGATAAAAAAAATATATGTAAAAAAGGCTGACACAGCTACAGAAAGACTGTAATACATGAGATTAGAAGGCTAATGAGGATGAAGAGGGTGTCTTTAATCAGGAACACTTAGCAGTGTACATGACTATATCAAAGTACATATAAAGGTGAAGCCAATTATGACCTCAGTTGTATAGAAAGTCAATAATTTTAACTACATCGAAAACATGTATTTTAAAGAGAATTATTATACCTTTAAATATTAAAATAAAAATATTTAAAAGACATGGAATTCTTGTCAATGAAGACTTATACAAATGAAATCAAATTTCTAATTTACGACAAATAGCTAAAGGCAGAACCTAAAAACAACAAAATAATAACAACAAATGGCATAAAAGAATCCTTACTTCAAAGAACTATAATCACCAAAATTTAAAAATTAGATAAATACACAAGTAGGGAATATTTTCTGATATAGCATCAGCTGCGGATATGGAAATTTGGGAGTGAAGAATTGGTGTAAGTCACCTATAAAATTCTTGAACTATTTAGAAAATATGATTTGATTGCATTTAAAGAAAAGAATCAATGACTAATACAATTATACTAAGGGAAATTATGTCAAACAAACCTCACGTCCTTTGAGTAACCTTCTGATCAGTTCTAGATTATGAAATCTATGAAGATTAGAGATAGATAAATACAGAGATAAAGATAGAAATGTACATAGATAGATATAGGTATAGTATAGTGGTTACCTGAGGGTAAAGGGAAACGTGGGTGGGAGTGTGGGGGGGTTTGTACGGGGGGCATCAAATACATGGTGATGGAACGAGCTGACTCTGGTGGTGAGCACATAATGCAATGCATAGACAGTGTAATGTAGAATTGCACACCTGGAAACTATGTCATTGTTACCAACCAATGTCACCCCAATACATTTAACAATTAAAACAAAAAAACAACAAAATAAAAATAGGCCTAACTAATACTGACTTTATATATATATATATATATATATATATATATACATATATATATATACATGTATATATACATATATATATAGTAATTGAAAGCAAATTAAGACAAATAAAAACCATGTAACACAGTGTTATAAAAAATAGCTTCATGAACGCAGTATCCAATTTTAGTTAAATGGCAGACAATAAACTTTCAACTTAATGAACTTCACTAAAAATATATTTTTTAACTTCAAGTAACTTAGGAAAAAACATACACGCACACTTAAGCTGTTACAGTAGGGGTGGAGAGTTTACTGGGTAGATGTAGTTGGGACAGGTTCAGCAGAAGTGGATGCAGATGGTTTTGGATCTACATCAGTAGATAATGCTGTACTGGCAAACTTGTGTGTAGCTTTCTTGAAAAATGAACAAAATATAAGCTTGCTTTGAGGCCCTACGCCTCTCATGTGAAATCAGGTTTTGTGTGATATGCAGGTCCACACCAAGTTTAAACCTACATTTACACTAGAAATTGATTTAATTTTAATTTACAGTTTTCATTGATTGATTGATTGATTAATTGAGTGCCAGTTGTTTGAGAGTGTTGGTTGCTTCAATTCCAGTTAATGGAGAGTCTACTGTATATACTTTTAAACTAGAATACTGTAGAAATTATGGAGAAAACTTATTTCACTTTGTGGTTGTGTGTGTTGATTATGATATGGTTCAATGCACTAAATTTGCTAAGCTATGGAGATGTAGGTTCCTATTTCATTAATTTAATAAGCCACCTATCTAACTTCCATGGAGCACACATTATGTACAAAGAATTCTTGTGTAGTGTCTATCAGAGCAGGAAAATACAGAAGCTATAAGAGTTTAAACACCAAGGATCACAAGTTAGCAAGGATATGATGGAAACTCCTGCCTATTTGACACACTAGGTCCCTTGTTGTTCTCTTTCTCTAACCTAGATCTATTAAAAAGTAATAAGAATAAAGTATTTATTTATTCATTCATTCCTACATTTCTAAATTCTGGATTTTTATCCTGGCACTCATAGAGTTAACTCAGCTTCTCTCTGCAATGACTGTCTTCTGAGCCTTCAGAGCTCAGGGTGGAACTGAATTGGATCAGATGTGGATTTGAAACCAGACTCCCCATTTAATACTTGCATGACCTTGAATGACTGCCTTAACCTCCCTGTGGTTGAACAAAGCTGTTAATGAGCTCACAAAACAGATCACAGAGAATAATCCTCACAAAGTGTAATTAGGGAAGGGAAGCAGGCCGATTAGTAATCAGAAACCGGAAGTGATTCTTGCCATCAAGGCCAGGAGGCATGCACACTGTTAGGTTATATCACCCAATCAACCAATCAATCCTTCAGTCTAGGTTGAGAGCAGAAAGAATCATGGAATGGGGAAGCAGGGATGGCTCAGTGGGTTAGGCCCTCACTTTGCAGCGCCAGGGATCGAATCCCGGCCCCGGCCCGTGCGGAACCATATGCTGAACTGGGAGCTCCCCCAGTTCAGTTCTCTCTCTGTCTCTGTATCTCTCT
>PVKE010035857.1:0-16679 GCA_004027555.1 Craseonycteris thonglongyai
CCGAGGATCGAATCCCGGCTCCGGCCCAGGCAGGACCCACGTGCTGAACTGGGGAGTTCCCACAGTTTGGTTCTCTAACTGTCTCTGTCTCTGTCTCTCTCTCTATCTGTCAAAAAGTAAAATAGAAATAACTATGCACTGAAGACAAAAAGATAATTTCTCTCTATAAATGTGAAAAGATAAAAAAAAAACCAAAAAAAAAAACAATAATTAAAAGATAGAATGTAATTGGAATAAATGAGGTACACAGTCCTACTGAAGGTTAAAGAGAAGAATATATTAAGTTAAAACCACAGAAAGCTTCCTGGAGTATATACCAACTGATATATAACATCAAGAATGGGTAGGATTTGGGGGGAAAGAAAGTAGTTAGAGAGAGAAAATTACTCAAGCTGAGGGAAAAGCATAGTCATAATTAAGGAAATTTTAGAAGTGTGGGAGAGCAGCTGCTTCAGAAACAACATATAGTATAGTTTTGCTTGTGCAGAGGACATAGGATGGAGGCTGATAAATGTTGCCTCTACTGTAATATTGTTGGTTCATTAGACATATCTGGATATAACTGGTTCTGTGTAGTCACATGGTATCTCCCTCCATCATTCCTGACCTTGCACACACAGATGTTTATGTTTTTCACCCAGTACACGTTGAAATGGCAGTGTTCAGACTTTCAGTTCTAACAGCATGCTATTATTGAATTCTTAACAGCGGAAAATGTTCCCCCAATTTGTTTGAAACCTTTGGAAAAGAGAGTGAGGGCTTCTTAAAGATCATTACAGGTGATGTAACTGGGTCCATCATTATGACCCCTAAAACTAAAGCCATTCCATGGAATACCACCATAAGGGATAACTTTGGCCAAAAAAATTCAAAACTTCTGCCTCAGGTGGGAAGGTGATCCCTTCCCCAACAGTTTTACCGTAGCTCAGAAAGAATATTTCAATAAAAGGCATGTATTAACTCAAAGAATGCAATGTCACGTTAGAGCCAGGCTAAACTACAATGCAGGCACAGAAATATATAGACTTCATAAATTTCTAATGCATATTAATTTGTTTCGTCGAGGTTGAAGGAAGAAGCTTTTTAATTAGTCATGATTTGCTATGGTTAGAGTGGTGGATATACTGACAGACAGGGAAAAGAATATCCACCATCAGAGGAAAATAAATATTCCCACAGAAATGAGAAAGAATGTGAGTCAGTAATTATGCACGTTCGTGAAAGCAAGAATGGCTCAGCAAGTTAAGCACTCACTTTGCAGCCCGGGGACCCAGGATCGAATCCCAGCCCCAGCCCTGGCCCACGCGGACCCATATGCTGATCTGGGATGTGCTTCCCAGGCAGGAATCCCCCAGTTCAGTCCCCCCACCCACCCAATTTGGACCCTGGTCCGAGGGGGTGTGCCTCCCATGTGGGAGGTCCCCAACCCTATCCTGCACGGCCCCACCTACCTGTATGGAACAAAACCAGGCCCAAAACTGATGATGTAAAAGTATGGAGACTGCTCTGGGCCTTCCCCTTCTCCCTGTCTCTCTCTGTCTCTGTCTCTCTCTGTCTCTGTCAAAAACAATAAAATAAACATTTAAAAAAATTATGCATGAATAGGTACAAATAGGTCTGCAGTAATGACATTAGTTTAAAGTTTTTGACAATGATGGTTTTGGTGGGGCAGGGCAAAAAAAAAAAAAATGAGAGAGAGAGCAATAATAACTAATTTTTTATACATACAAAACTTACCATACCTAGGAGTGTTCACATAGAACAAAAAGTGAGAACTTATAATTCAGAGAAATAGTTCATGAGTTTAACATTGACATTGATGTATGTAGAAGACATTAATTTTATTTCTGTCCTCTGAGACAAAGGGCAGAAAATGGCATTGAATTTGCATTTCCTTCTGGCTGAACACTGTATCACAGTCAACATTTATATAGCTCCATCTTCATTTCATTCTCTATTTATATGTCATTTCCACAAAGAAGTCTTCACTCACAAAGCTATCTAAAATAACCACCAGTCATAACTTTTGCCCTGCCCTAATTTTCTTCATAATGCACTTATCACTTCCTGGCATTATATTGTGAATGCTACTTGCCTGAAGCTATTAATCTGAACTAGTTTAGTAATAATATTGGAGGCAGGGCAGATGGACTATATAGCAGTTATTATCTCATTTTATCCAGTGCTACAAGTATAAAAAGTGATTGCTATCGATTTTGTTAAAGATCAAAATATATTTTTTCTCTTTTAATGATTAGAAAAACAAAATCTTAGTTCAGTTATAAATCATAAAATCATAATGTAAAATCATGCTTCTGCTTTTGTACTTTCAATATCTGTAATTTTTAATTTATTTTGTTGACCATCAATGCAGAAGCTGATTTCATTCCACTTACTTCTTGATAGCAAATAATTAGATTCGATGAAAACGTATGAAGACTGTAGCTTAGGTAGGTATTGATCAAAGATGCACAGATATTTAGACCAGGTGGCACTCTGTGTCTTCCATTTGATGTCACATATTTGGTTAGATAAATTCAACCTTTTAACATTTCACAATAACTGAGAGAAAAGGAGATTATCATTCTCTTCTGAACTACTGCTACTGACAAAAATTGTATACTTGCTTTTTCCCCCTTGTAAACTCATAATTGTCACAAAATTTATGTACATTGAGTAATTAGAGATATTTACAAGAATATTTTATTTTCTCAGTTTATGATTTTCTTACCTAAAGTTTTCAATGATGCCTGACATTGGGTTAACAAGCTTTTACAGTGAGATGCTTTACAGGAAAATTTAACTAGTATCTCAGGTTTCAAGGGAAAAACATCCAGCAGCTAAACCATTAAGGTAATTACAGGGAAAGAGAAGTGAACTGAAGCAGTTTGTCAGAGCAAGAAATCATAGATCTAACTTAATTGAATTCTCTGAATAATAATAAAAAAATGCATCAGCTAAAACACAGGGATTTTAAGCCAAGTCCTGAGCTACTGGCAATATCTCATTATAATAAAAATCACTAAGTAAAATGATTTAAACATGCTGATATAAAACATTTGCTAACATATATAAATAGTATGAGTTGTTAAGTCTTTATTGTAATCTTGGAATATTTAAATATAAATAGCCATATTAGGTTTTGCTCTATTTTTGTCAATGTTTAAAAGCATAATTAAAACAGGTATATTTTTTCACCAATAAATGAAGTGATATATAAAAGTGATTTAATCTATTTTAACTATATTGATTAGTCAGGAAAATAATCCAAATAAGCTAAAGGAGGATTTACTTTAATATTTTATGCATATTAGAAAATGAGAACAGAGAGTTTTTGTGTTTATAATATATCAATCTGAAGCTTATGTCACCACAGTAATTGTTTCATATGTCACTTACTATAGTTCAACTTCATCCTACAAAAAATATTTTTAAAACGAAATATATTTTAATGATATTTTAGGTATAGAATAGCCTAAACATATTATCTATAAAAATTGCCTGTCTCAATATTTAAATGACCTTGTTTTTTTCAACATCAATAAAAAATTTGCTATTAAGTCATAAAATATCTTTAACAAATCATTCCCAACAACTCTAGAAAATCAAAGTAATTAAAAACTTTCAATTATTTGAATCTCTTTGGGTTTGTATATTTTTAGTAATTAGAAGAATGTGGAAATACGATTTTATTATTTGCTTAATGTGGTATATATATACTATAGATTATTTCATCTTTATAGACAAGTAATCAGAGAAAAGCAACACATAAGCCTCCTGTCATAACATTTAATTCATTCCCTTAGATTTGAATCTAGTATCTTTGACCTTCAAGGCATTGATTGTCACATTTATTACAATGTTCAGGAACCTGTCAGCCAAAGTAAGAGAATCTGATAGACCCTTAACTACAGAAAAAAGTGATTACTGGAAATGCAATCTGTAATGTTTCAAAGTGTATTGATTTGAATTTACTTTCAATACTTTTTTGCTGGAACTTAATGTATGGACTTATTAAAATGCAAAATCGTGAATAAAACTTGAAGGCCTACTACCAATATAGGCAATGTGTTTAGGTAGGGACACTGCCATTCATCCAAAGTACCTCCTGGTAAAAGGAACCAATTCTTTAAATCTCAAAACTATAAAGCCCTAGGAAATGGATAAAGATCATTCAGTCTATGGAAAGAGCCTCATTTATATTACCTTTCATGTAACTGAAAATGAAATATTAATTAAACTGCCACATAAATAATTTCCTTTACCACTTCAGTTCATAATTAGTTGTAGATTCTCCAGGTACAGTTGAATGTCCACTCTGTTTCTACCATATTATTTATAATAAAATATGTAGAACCACTAATTGTGTCACATGGAATAGAGTGTTTTCTGTTATACCATAAACACATTAGAATTCTAGGATGTTTTGGGTATTACTTTCTTGGGTTTACACAGATGAAATTACTCTGGATGTGTGTGCAGTGCCAAAAAACAAACAAGCAAACAAAAAACAGTTCTATGGCATATGAAAATTCCAGAATGCAGATGAACCTGGGAAATTAGACCTAATGTCATTGATGTAAATTATAATGCACTCTTGAGTATATAACTACATATAAAATTTCCAATATAATGTATAATTTTGTATTACATAGTACCTATAAGTGAGGTCATATGTTTCCTGATTCTTTCAGTCTGACTTATTTTACTTAATAAGATGGTTTCAAGGTCCATCCATTTTGTCACAAATGACTGTATTTTATCTTTTCTTATCACTGAGTAGTATTCTCTTGTGTAAATGTACTGCAACTTCTTTATGCAGTCATCTATCATAGGACACTTTGGTTGTTTCCATGACTTGGCCACTGTAAACAGTGTTGCGATGAACATTTGGGTACAGATATCTTTGCAGATTAAGGTTTTCAGGTTTTTTGGTTAGATACCCAGAAGAGGGATTGCTGGGTCATATGACAATTCTATTCCCAATTTTTTTGTGGACTCTCCACACTGCCTTCCATAGTGGTTGTACCAGTTTACATCCCCACCAAAAGTGTATGAGGGTTTCTTTTTCTGAACCTGACCTCAATAGCAAGGGAAGTAAAAGCAAAAATAAATAAATGGGACTTTATCAAGCAAAAAAGCTCCTGCATTGCAAAAGAAACCATCAACAAAGCAAAGAGGCAACCAACCAACTGGAAGAAAAACATTTGCAAACAATGTTTCTGAAAGCAGGTTAATATCAAAAATACACAAAGACCTTATACAATTCAACAACAACAAAACAACAACAACAAGGAATCCAATTAAAAAATGGGCAGAAGAATTAAACAGACACTTCTCTCATGAAGACATACAAATGGCCAACAGATATGTGAAATAATGCTTAATATCACTAGCAATTAAGGAGATGCAAATAAAAACCACAATGAGTTAGCATCGCACACCTGTTAGTATGGCTATAATCAATAAGACAAGGAACAACAAATGCTGGAGAGGCTGTGGAGAAAAAAGATTTTTTGGAAAAGATAAAAATGCTGAGAAAAATAGAAGGCAGCCAGAAAAGAGGAAACCTAATTAAGAGATGATTGACTCTATGAAAGAACTCATAGTGATGTCCATGAATTTATAGGACCTGAGCAGGACTGTTGAGGACAGGACACTGTGGACATCACTCATTCATTGAATTGACAGTGGTTGGAGACATGTAATACACAACACACACACATGTGATACTTTCACAAAATTAACAGTAATTCAAAACTTGCCCACGTATGACTACTTATATAAATCCAGTCATTACTATCATGATGAACAAGATAAATCACATGGGAAAAATATAGAGTGCTATTGAAAAATGGGTGAAATGTAAAGGGGACATTAAATATATTTTTTAGATTTTATTACTACAAATTTTTTTAATTGGTCATGCTAGGAGATAATGATCTGTGTTTATATGAAGAATGTTCTGAAGGATAATTTCTCCATTTCAAATGAGAACCTTAAAATATTATATAACTGGTCTACATGGAAAACAGGGTGAATTCAAAAATAATTTTTCAACCCTTAAAAATGAAGTCTTAGTGAATGAGTATCTATACACTCTATATATTTTCCAATAGGTGTTACCACTCTTGTAATATAATCACATTGTGTATAGAAACAGTGAGCATTTAAAGTTTCTGAGTGTTAATGGAAAGTAAACAAATACAAAAACACTACATAAAAGTTTTATTGGCAATAACTTCTAGACAATAACAGATCTGCTTCTTCAACCTGAAAAAGTAAGTTTCAACACAGATTTAATCCTTGAAATTATCATGGCAGAAAAAATGTAAGGAAAGCACTGATTTCTTCATGCATATCACTTTGGAGTGAAACCTTCACAGCCTTCTTTCTTCTTTACATATAAAAGACAATCTTATTCATGAATATGAAACAAAGATTAATGTTATTTCTGATTGGAATGGCATGCATAATGTGTGCATTAGAGGGTACAAGGTGTAAGACTACAACGGAAAGATAGTATGGCTTTAGATGGAGTAATAAAGAATGTCTATTATTCTAATATTATAGATGATGGCTAACTTGCTCTGTTTTGGCCTAAATATATGCCACCAGACATATTTGTATGAATCACTACTGCCTGATGAGCACTTCCCTTGAGTAGTAGTACAATCCAATCAATATATCTGATTCTAATTCCAGGAAGTCTTTGTTTTTGCAGATTCTAAGAAACTATACACCATTTAGAGTTATGTACCAATCGTATAGCTTTAGCAACTCAATTAAGTTAAGTAGAAATTTAAATCTAATGTGATTTACTTTTAGTTTACATGAAATAAATATGATAACCTTTCTCAAGAAGGTACAAACCAAAACTTAATCTAATCAATTGATCTGAATTACAGCTTTAGTGAGCATGAAATACCAAAACATACTGCAAAATGAAAGAATGCAAAAACTAGTTACATAGTTTGAAGCTTTCACTTTGTAGTTTGAAAAAGTCATGAACAATTGTATTTGCATTTCACTTTTGATTAGAAAAGAATAAGTATTTAAATATTTTAAATTAAAAATTGGTGTACAACAGTCCTCTGTTCAGCCTATTTAAACTTGAGAAGCATTCACTTAGAACTTCCAGCCGCTCTTTACTCTCAAACATCTGGAAGGAGTAAATAGCCTACAGGTCCTATAACCAAATGAACAGAAAAAAAAGTAGTCAAACATAATCAGAATGCTAATATTTTTGGCCTTAACATTAGCTAATTTGACAAAATTGTCATTTATATAAAAGAAAACATTGATCCTACAGTTTCTTATAGATTTGGGTCGCCTTTGTTTGTTTTAGTGTCAAATTTATTTTAAAAATTTCAAATGGTTTTACTCAGGAAAACATCAACCTGAATACTAAAATTACTATAGTATGTAGTGTTCATTTGATTAATACAATTTTTATGCAGGAAAGGTTGTTCAAACCCTGCCCACTCTGAATGTATTTAAGACTGATCCTTCATTGCTCCTGGGAGATAACTTCTAATAATATTGTGGAGTATTCCTTGTGTTTTAGGCTCTTTGGTTCTTTCTCAAAAGTATATCCAGGCAACTTTTTGAAATTTAAATTATTTATTACATTTACTTAAGACTGAGTAGAAAATTTATCTTAAGTAATATAAAATGTATGACAATTAAGTTTGTGAACTTGCCATGATGCACTTACGTTGGCAGCACTGTACAAACAACTCAGTAAGGTTTTATAACCTTGCTATATCAGTGTCTCACAGATGTTTTCATGCCAATGTGTGGTATCCTGCCAAGTAGTGTTCATTTTTATTTTTGGGTGTTTTTTGTGTGCTGTCACGATAATGACGAACAAACATTAATTTCTTGTTAACTTAGCAAGAGTGGATGTGAAATCAGGGACATGTTAGTCCAAGTTTATAGGAATAATGCCATGAAAAAATATCAGTCTAAAAATGGATTAAACATTTTTCTGAGGGGAGAGAAAGCATCACTAATGAACAGAGGTCTGGGTGACCTGTAACAAACAGAACTGATAAAAACTGCAAAAATTTATTGAATTGTGTGTCAGAATCGTTGTTTGCTGTGAGAAGCATAGAGAACCAAGTAGGCATCAATATAGAAACAGAAAAATATTAACTAAAAATCTTGGCATGAGAAAGATGTATGCAAAAATGATCCCAAAGGAACTCACTAATGAAAAAAAGCAAAGGAGAGGCAAAGTTTGCCAAGACCTTTTAGAGAGGCAAGATGAAGTTTTGGACCATTTTATTTGTGGTGACGAAATATGGATGTACAAATAAAACCTTGAAACAAAGTGTCAAAGTGCACAATGGAAGTCAGCCAATTTCTCCACAACCAAAAAAAGTTCTTAAGGCATATGGAACTAAGCTAAAGAAAATGTATTACTCACTGGCAACAAGAAAATAATTTCTAGAAAATTCAACTTATTTTATATATTCTTTTAAAGTGAGAAAATGGATAAGTAGGATAAATTTATACCCTGAGAGTTACTAGGTAACTAAGTAGTGGTCTTTCTTATGTAAAAAGGATTTATGTATGCATTAAAATATACATATACACTTGATATCACAGAATACCATTATAAAATTCTGTGTCCCAGAAGGAACACTTATGCTTCAGTGAACTCTAAGAAGTTGATAAGAATTGATATAACTCTACTGTTAATGGAGAGTACTCATGAGAATGATCATAATCCTCAAACAAGAGGTGAAACATTAATTTATGTTATTAGAAGATAATCCTTTTTAGATGCGCATGAATATATGATTCCTAACTATTTTCACTTATCCTCACATTTGCAGAGGAAAAAAGAAGGAGAAGTAATTCCTATAGAAGCTTAACTCTAATGTAGAAAGTAATAGGCACAAGGAATGGATTGACTACTTCTCTAACTCTCAAAGCTTAAGTCTGAAAATAAATCATGGACTTATCCTTACTTGCTTTGTGGTCTTTAGCAAATTATAAACACATATTCCTTGTTCCCTCCTTTGTAAATGGAGATAGCAATAACATGATATCTATAAAGTGATAATGTGAATTAATAGCGAATTCATGCCATGTGCTAAGAACAGCTTTCTTGGTAGATAGTATCTGTTATTGTTGATGTTGTTGCTATTGTTATTCCCACACCGCATCTACTCAGCAGGATGTGCACAAGTTCTTTACGTAATATACCAGAGCTAAGTTGTATACCCAAACCCTTGGTTAAACCTTGTTGGAAATATATAGTAGTGGAGATATATCATTACCACATACCAGAAAATTAAGAGAGTTTCCTCCTATACACAAAATTCTTTCTTTAACCTGGTTTACTGGATTATAAAGCATACAGTTCATGCTCCTCGGTTTTCTTAGTTATTACAACTAGGTAGAGTTACGATTACTACTTGAATTTTTTTTTAAGTATAGGATAAAAAGAATTGAAAGTGTTTTACATATAGAAATTTGCTAAATATATCATTTCCCATTTTTCTCTTCTTGAATATTGCCCAATGGTCTATTTCACTGTATTTGCTTATGTACATTACTCTTTTTTACTGCTTATATTGTATCTTAGAACAAATTAGTATGTGACAATAAAAGGTCACCTAGTTGGTCATGTAAAAGCAAGTTGATTTAATTTATTGGTGGCCTTAATCAAGAGAATGACATAATTTTGCCTTTTGAAAAATTCCTCTGGATACATGATAATAACTGTATCAAGAGATACAAGATTAGATGTATTACTAGACTGAATTGGGCATCTGTTGGTTTAGAACCCCTATGGTAAAGGATTAAATCAGCAGGACTGAGCTGTTTAAACCCTCCAATTCCAAAGGTCTTTAGGACAGGCCCTGGACCAGACTCTGGGAGATAATAGCTAGGATGAGCTAGAAAGGAATGTTTATTTTTGTTCATTTAGAGCCCTTGACCATCCTTTAATAATTTGACTTCCAGAAGAGCTGCAGACTGAGTACCTAAAGTCAGTTACAAAAGCCCTCCTTTCCAATAAAATTTCTGGAAACCAAGGTTCAGGGAAGCTTCTCTATACCAAGTTGTTGCTGGGAGAATTAATCATTATCCATGCAATTCCACAGAAAAGACACTGAGATATTTTGCCTGGTTTCTTCTGGATTCTGTCCCACATTTTTTCGTCCTTAGCTAATTTTAACCTGTATCCTTTCACTGTAATAAATCATAACCATGAGTAAAACATCTCCTCTGGGTTCTGTGAATCCTACAAGTCACAAAACTTGACAATGTCTTTTACCCGCCCCCCGTCCTCCCCCCACCCCAAGCAGATATCAACATCACTTTCTTTAGAGAAGTGTAATTTTGACAATCCTATGTCATTCTGGCTGGTCTGAGAATAGTGTTTTGAAGCACAATCTTTTTAAATTTTCATAACATCAAACTGGACTGTTGTTTTTTTGGTCACTTGTAATTTTGAAGCAATTTCTAGGAATGCTTTTCCTAACTCGACATAACAATTTAATATTATTTTTTAAAAATAATTTAATAGTTTTAGCTCTTTCTTTGAAGTCTACAGTCCATTTTAAGAACATTTTTTCATATAGTTTGTGGTAGAGGTCCATTTTAATTTTTTTTAACATATGAATATCCAATTATCTCAGAGCTTTTGTTGAAAAGATTGCTTTACCAATTGAATTAAATTTGACTCAACTGGATGTTAATCAGTTATCAATGTATGAATGTATTTCCAGGCTTCCAATTCTATTTCATTGATATATGTCTATCATTATGCCCATTATTACACTATCTCTATCACTCCAGCTTTATGGTAAGTTTTGAATTAGAAGTGTAATTGTTCCAAATTTGTTCTTTTTTAAAAGAGTGGTTTGACTACTCTTTTATTTTCCTTTCTATTTTCATGTGAATTTTAAGATAAGCAAGTTACCAACACTTTGAAAAGGATTGTATAGAATCGATAGAGAACATTTTATATTGATTCATGTTGAAAAAATATAACAATCTCCAGTAGATATTAGTAAACTTTACCAGTAAGAAATAGAAACTATTTCTGAAATGTCATGTGAATAGTAAGAACAAATAATTAACCTTGCTAATATAAAGATATGGCATAACTTCAGTTCCCAAATAGAAGATATATCAGTGGGCGTTTCCTGCACAGTATGGATTTTTTTTCTTTTTTTAACTTAGGTCAGAATTTTGTTCCTGTTTCTACCTGCTGGCATTTAGATGGCAGTCAATTTTATGTCTGTAAATAAGAAAGGTCAGAAAATACTTTGACTGCTTTCATTGTGATCCATGTTTCTCTGAAAAGTCTGGCTACCTGGACTGTTTCTTAAGAAATACAAGTCTTGCAACAGTACTTTTTAAAACCCACTTTATGTGTTTTATGCGGTCATGGTAGTATAGCCCTTGGAAACACTTCCACAGTTTTCTCCTATTACATTGCTACATAGTGTTTAGAGCCATAAAAGTAATATTTTCTATTATGATAGCCTTTTTTTGCCTAAAATACTGTCTTGGATTTTGGACACTCTACTCTCCACCTTTGGAAGATGCGATTTTATTTGACTCTTTGTTCAGTTTTGTCTTCTCCAGCACCAAATTGACAATGGTTTCCTGCTAGGAAAATGTTCAGCCTGAAGTTGAAATTAAAATTTTCTCTCACCACAAGTTAAGGTCTATGAGTCATTATAATTTTTAACACCATCATTTGGATAATTATCATTAAAAGTGTCATTGTGACACATATTAAGGGAGTTGTAATAAACTGAATGTATCATTATGTATTAAATAATGATTTTAAAATATATTTTTTTATTTTGTATATTCTGTAAAACCATGCTGTGCATCTGCTGTAATACATGCACATTAACAAACATGTACTCATGTGCACATACATGCACACGTACACACACAAGTAATTTTTCTTCCATAATTATTAGCCAGGGCCCATAGCTTTCCCCACAGAGAGATTCTAACAAGAGAATTATGATATAATAATTTTTATTTTCCTGTCCTTGGAAAAATAAGTGTCTTTTTCCTTTGCAGGATGATAATGGTATCTAGGTTAAAGAGTACTCCTTATGTGTTTTCTATTTAACAGAATGAATAAAACAGATTCACTATGTCAATAGCTGCTTACTGGAGCCAGGGATATATTGATTTCACCATTAAGGAGACCACGACTGCAAATGGAATCTTAACTTCATTAAGCTTAAGTAAGCGCATTGCAATTACCCCAGACCCATCTGTCTTTTTCCATTGGCTGACCAAGAGTATCAAATAGGATGTAATAGAAATCACAGCACTTGTAGTACAATATAAGAACAAAGGTATTGGAGTCCAAGTACTCAGGTACAAATATAGATTACTATGGACTAGCAGTGAAACTCAGGTATATGATTTGATTAAATCTGGGCTTCAGCTTCTTCTTCTATAAAGTGAGAATAGTAATTGTGCCTGCTTCTTTTGTTTGGATTTGGATATGAGATATTGCATGTAATATTAACTGGCATCAAATAATCATTAATATGACAGTTATTTTTTATTATTATTTACAATGGGTGGTTATATACATTTTAAATGTATTAAAGAAGGAAAATTGGAATGTATAGCTTTAGAGTATCTTTAGCAGTTCACCATTGCATTTTCAATAGAAGATGTTTATTGTACATAAGGATACAAGTATAACCATTTTCATGAGG
Source organism: Craseonycteris thonglongyai (assembly GCA_004027555.1). Classification (NCBI taxonomy): domain Eukaryota; kingdom Metazoa; phylum Chordata; class Mammalia; order Chiroptera; family Craseonycteridae; genus Craseonycteris; species Craseonycteris thonglongyai. The sequence goes on from PVKE010035857.1 coordinate 12,720, forward strand.
GCATAGGTCTGTGAATATTGTGACATTAGAGTTCTATGACAAATTACGCAGAAGGGATCATATACTGAAAGGGAGCAAGAAGGAACAAAAATAGATTGATTTCAGTTTTCAGTTAAAGTTTAGACTGATAAATATAGTCAAATTATTCTAATCAACAAGTAGATATAGGTAAGATTAATTTATTATTGTAATTTTTTCCACATTGCTTCAAGCATCAATACTGGTGGTCTCTTTAGGAGTGATATTGCCCTCACTGAAAAATGCATATATACAATGGAATATTACTCAGCTATAAGAAAACATGAAATAATGCCATTTATAACAACATGGACGGAACTTGAGATCATCATGCTAATTAAATAAGCCAGATAGAAAAAGCTATGAACTGTGACTTCACTCATATGTGGGATATAAAACTGAAAGCAACAAAGACACAAAACTTCATGGACATAGTCAATAGCTTAGTGGTTACCTGAGGGTAAGGGGAGAGGTGAGAAGAGGAGGAAGGGGGAGCTAAATATATGGTGATGGAAAGAAAACTGACTCTGAGTGGTGAACACATAACACATAGACAGAGTACTATAGAATGGCACACCCGGAACCTATGTCATTTTTACTAACCAATGTCAGCCTAATAAATTTAACAATATATATAAAAAAAAAATTCAACAACAAAAAAATGCAGTTTTATAGTATTCTTCCATATAATAAAGATCTGGAATTTTTGATGGGAGCCATTTATCTTTATGGAGTGCTAACAATGTTATTGTTTCCATAAAGAAATATACTCTACCTCTGGTCTCCTATTCAATTATTTATATAAGGTCCAATTCAATTATTTATGTAATATGTATGTGTGTATGTATGTGTGTGTGTGTGTGTATATATATATATATATATATATATATATAAATTTCATGTTGATAATATCAAATACAACTGGCAAAAACTATTTTAAGAGAAAAACAAATGTCTTTGAAGGAATATTAAAAATTAAATGAATGCATGCTGTGACCATCTATTGTCATCTTTTCCCCATTGACTGGACAAATCAGTTAAATGATTAATCTATTAACTTGATATCAGTAATGGAAACTTCCACTATGTACATGCTTATTTACTTTGGATTGATGTGTGTGTGTGTGTGTGTGTGTGTGTGTGTGTGTGTGTGTTTGTATATATGTGTGAGTGAGAGGGAAAAGCTATATATTTTAGGTTAATATAATAGTATTAAGTGATTAAAAATCAAAATAACAGATTGGAAATTGGTATTTTTTTATTTTTTTAATAATATTTTTAATTAGCAAATTAACAAAAATACTCATGTAAGAAATATTTGTACTGCTTCACACTTACTGGGATGGAGGCATGAATTTCAATTAAAATCCTAGGAAAATCCTTGATTCACTATGTCAACACATATATTTTTAAAACAAATTTATATTAAAAGTAATTTACAATAAGTATAATTTTTTAATTAAAAACAACCCCTACCTCTAGTTATTTTATAAGGGAGTATCAACTTTATTAATTTTACCTGAGTTATCTGTGGAAAAAAGTTGTTAAACCCATAGCTTAAATTTCCCATATACCATTCTCTTTAATACAAATGAGCTGTGCAATAATAAATTTTTCACATATCACATTTAAGGAATTTTATCAGTACTAAAAATGTATCCTGTCTTTATTAGTTTTTGAAATAAAATTGGATTTTTATCAACATATTTGTTATTCTCTATATTCATTCAGCAAAATTCAGAAAGCTTAATATATATCACAGTGTTAGTGAAGCTTTACATAACTCCATCATAAATGACTTATGGCTGTCATGGTGGAGTTGTAAATTCAACAGAATTCACCCAAGATTTTATGCTGTTAAAGATATATCTTTGGTTCATACCTTACAAGTTACTGATTATTATTATATAACATTATCCTTGAAATATCACAATAAAAGTAAAATCATATTAAGTGAACAGAAAATAGTCATTGTTACATAAAGAAAGTGTTGTAATACTAAAGCAAAAAAAAAAAAAGGTGAAAAGAAAAAGCTTCTTTATTAATAGAAAATTGAACAAAGAAACTTTATTCCTTTATATATAAGATTTGGAAACTATCCCAGGTTTAATTCACATATATATAAAGAACACTGGACACCGTTAAAGCAGGATGCTCTATCTTTTCTAAGTGGTCTTCCTTAACTATGAATTTTATTCCTGCTTCCTCTGAGGACTCAATGAAAAAGATTCTAGATTATTGAGGAGGTTACATAAAGAAGCTTTCTGATCATTCATTTGAATCAGGAAAATAAAAATAAAACAGAACTTAGGTTATGCCATTACTTAAGAGGACCAGCAAAAATATAAAGAGAGGACTTGTACATCTGGAAACTATGTAATTGTTACCAATCAATGTCACCCCATTAAATTTAACAGTAAAAAAAAATATATAAAAAAAAATATATATATATAAAGAGAGATTCCATAATACCTTTCTAACATTAATTATACACATAAGGTGTTTAGTTACCTAGTAAAAAGTGAATCTTATGATTTCTTTTGTTATTCTATTTGTAAAAGAAACAGCTAATAAATCCCATTTCACTGGGAAAAAGAAGTATGTTTTGAACTAACTCTTTCACCAAGCCTCTGTATGTGTATTAAGTTAATATTGGAAATAGGAGAATGCCACTGATTTTTTTAATTGTTAAATTTATTGGGGTGACATTGGTTAACAAAAATAATATAGGTTCCAGCTATACATTTTTACATTACATCATTTTTGTGTTGAATCATGTGCTCACCACCCAGAGTCAGTTATCTGATATCTGATCATATATCTGATGTCACCTCCTTACTTGCTTGCCCCCTCCCCTTAACTTCAGGTAACCGATAAACTATTGACTGTGTCAATGACTTTTTGTTTCTTTATTACTTTTATTTTATATTCCACATATATGTGAAGTCATGTGGTTCTTTATTTTTTCAGCCTGATTTATTTCAAGAACCTAGAAACAAACCCACAAATATAGATAGACCACTTTAAATTAAGTAACCAAAAATATACAATGGAGAAAAGAAAGCCTCTTCTGTAAATAGTGCCAGGGAAATTGGAAAACTACATGTAAAATAATGAATCTGGACTGTGAACTGTCACCATATGCCAAAATTTGTTCAAAATGAGTCAAAGATCCCGCATAAGTCCTGAAACAATAAACTGCATAGAAGAAAACATTGGTACTAAACTTACCTTGAGTTCAGAGAGGACTTTATGAACTTGACCTCAAAGGCAAGGGCAGTAAAGGTAAAAATAAATGAACTATGGGACTATGTCAAGCTAAAACACTTCTGCCCAGCAAAAGAAACCAGCAACAAAGCAAAGAAGCAACCAAATAAATAGGAGAAAATTTTTGCAAAACATCATTCTGATAATGAGCTAATGTTTGAAATATATGAAAAACTCATATAATTAAACAAAAAACCCACAAATGATCCAATTGAAAGATGGTCAGAAGACCTGAACAAATACATCTCCCAGAGCAAAAGACCTGGACAAACATTTCTCCTGAAGACATACAAACAACCAACAGATACTTGAAAAAATGCTCATCATCACTAGCAATTATGCAAATGCAAATTAAAACTATGAGATACCACCTCATACTCATTAGAATGGCTACTATCAACAAGACAAGGAATAACAAGTGCTGGAGAGGTTGTAGAGAAAAAGGAACCCTCATACACTACTGGTAGGTACAACCACTATAGAAGACAGTATGGAGGTTTCTCAAAAAATTAAGAAAGAATTACATTATGACCCCTCAATTTCACTTCTGGGTATCTACCCCTCAACACTTGATTTTCTTCTACATTTTTGTTTAGAAATTCTAGCTCAAATGGTAATCAGCACCATGTGAATTTGCTGCTATTCTCCAAAGTAAACAAGGAGAGTTTACACTCT
>PVKE010035858.1:0-16683 GCA_004027555.1 Craseonycteris thonglongyai
AGAGAGTAATTATTTTATCTTCAGTGCATATTTATTTCTATTTTACTTTTGACAGATAGAGAGAGAGACAGAGACAGAGACAGCTAGAGAACCGAACTGTGGGAACTCCCCAGTTCAGCATGTGGGTCCTGCCTGGGCCGGAGCCGGGACTCGATCCTCGGTCCTCGTGGCCTCAAAGCGAGCGCTCAACCCGCTGAGCTGTCCTGGCTTTTCCCTATTTATTTGTTTTTTAACATTTATTTTATTGTTTGAGAGCAGGTGTGAAGGAGAGAGAGAAGTGGAGAGGGCCCAGAGCAGCCTCCATAGTTGTACATTGTTAGTTGTGACATGGCTTCATTTATTCCACACAGGTGGACGTGGGGCCGAGACTGGGGCTTCCCATAAGGAAGGTAGGAACCTTTGCTGTCATCTGCTGAGACATCCTGGTGGTTACCAATTGCACTGCAGTTCAGTATATAGGGTTTGCATGGGCCGGGGCCAGGAATTGAACCCTGGACCTTGTGACTGCAAGACAAGTGCTCAACTGCTGAGCTATCTTGGTATCCCTCTCTCTGTGACATTTAAAAACACCTTGATGTATGCCTTTATGTACATCTTCATAGACATATGACTAAAAGCATTGAATATGATGACCTCAGGTAATAAGTTTATTGCATGTGCATTCAGTAGTCCCAGGCCTTGTATCAAGAACTTAGGGATGGATTAAGTCATTTAATCTCAGTAGCCTCACAATGAAGGTAGCATTTCCATTCCCCATGTTCACATGTAATGCTTAAGATTCTTTGCATTATAAAAAATAATGCAAAGAATCCATGATGTGCACAACAAAATGTTTATTTAAGACAGAATCAATGCTAATGCACCGGTCCTCTCCCCACTTTACAACTGAATAGCCTGAGATCAGAGAAGTTCTGACAACAGCCGGAAGGGGCAGAGCTAGGCCATGGACCAGGTCTGTATGATGCCAAGCTGGTCCCCATAACAAAATGTTCATTCCAGATTAAGAACTTCAGCCTTCGTCATGAGAGTCTGGGGGCAAGGGTATTGTGGTTCTGGACCCACTGGGCCCTCCATGTCCAGTTTCCTGGTTCTGTGGCCCTTGGGCCCAGCATGTAATACTTATTTGCAGAATGACCATTGAAAGGTGTCTTAGCTTTTGTTGTTGTAACAAATCACCATAAACTCAGCAGTTTAAACCAGCACAAAACTCATTACTTCACAGTTTCCCCTGTCAGGAATTCAGGGATAGGCTAGCTGGGTCTCCTGCTTAGGGAATCACCAGGAGGAAGTCAAGGTGTTAGTCTCATCTGCAGGGCCCTCTTGAAAGTGTGTGCACTCATGAACACGCGAGCGCACAAGCACACACACACATGCACACACAGTGAGACTAGCTGTTGGCAGGATTCATTTGTTGCAGGTGTACAACTGAGTCCCCTGTTTTCATTGGCTGTCAAAGGGGAACTACTTGCCTTCAATTCTCATAGGCTGCCCTGGTTCCTTGCCACATGCATCCCATAGGCAATTCACAACACGGCACTTCTTTCCATTCTGTTAAAGGGCTCAGCTGATTAGGTTAGGCCCACTCAGGGAAACTCCCACCCTACCCCTGCCCTGCCAAAGTCGATAACATAATAACGGAAGTGAGATCTCATCATAGTCACAAGTCCCCCTTACACTCAAGGGGATTACACAGGGTGTGTCTACAATGAGTGAGAACTTGGGGAGCAGAATTGCTGGTCATTTTAATAATCATCCTATCTGCCTTTAATTCATCCTGAAATCATTTTTTTTTAAAATTTATTGTTAAATTTGATGAGGTTACATTGGTTGGTAACAATTAGACAGTTTACAGATGTATAAGTCCACATCACATCATTCATGCATCGTATTATGTGCCCATCACTCAGTATCAGCTCCCCTTCCATCACCCTCATCCTGAAATTATTTGGTGTGAGCTGAAAGACGGAACTCCAACTGAATTTTTTATCAGTAGCTAAGATTTTTCTGGGTACTCTTACTCATGACATTTTTATGTTTTAGAAAAGGTGATATATTTGCACATCAACAGGAGAGAAGGGTGAACAGAGAAACAGATCTATCTCTACACCTGTTCGCTTTTCTACTTTCCCTGATCCACTGACAATTTCTTGTGTGTCTCCCAAAATGTATTGTGCATGTGTTTATTTCTTTTTTCTTTTTTATTTTATTTTATTTTTTAAATATATTTTTATTTATTTTTGACAGAGAGAGAGAAAGAGAGAGAGAGAGAGAACTGAACTGGGGGAGCTCCCAGTTCAGCATATGGTTCCGCACGGGCTGGGGCCTGGATTTGATCCTCGGTCCCCAGCGCTGCAAAGTGAGCACTCAACCCACTGAGCCATCCCGGCTTCCCCTACATGTGTTTATTTCTAACACAATTCTTTTTTCTTTTTTTTTTTAACAAATAATTGCACTTTCATATATATGCTTTAAGACCTGGCTTTTACACTTAATTTTGGAGATCATTCTTTAGCTCACTAGAACACAGGTTTCCATGGCAACAGCTGGAGCCTGCCGCTATCCCTCACAGCTGTGAGAGCTTTGGAGGAGCTCAGAAATAATGAACCCTCAAACTGGTCTGACTAGGGGTAGAGAGGAGGCACAGATTTGAGGCTTGAATCCGTGTCTGAGGCTCGTGTGTTATGCGTGTTACATTGGGTCTTTGGACAGAAGGGCACAAATGGAGTGTTTGGCTTCTGCAGGCTCAGAACTCTAGCAGCCTCAGTTTTCTAGCAGCTGTGCAAGTGTCTGAGGCATGACAACTATCTCTTCTCACCGTTTATAAATTTACTCCTCCATCCCTTCACTCATACAAATATTAATATCTTCATATGGGCTATTCACTCTTGTGTGTCTCTGGAACAAAATTGTGAGTGACCCCTCTATTCATAACCAAAAAGTGGAAGCAACCCAGTGTCCACCGATGGACAAATGGACAAACAAAATGTGGTCTATCCATTCAATGGAACTATTCAGCCTTAAAAGGAAGGAAGTGCTACAACATGGATGAAACTGAAGACCCTGGGCTAAGTAAAATAAGCCAGTCACCAAAAAAAACCAAAACAAAGAAACTCTCTCAAACAAAAACAAACAAACAAAGCAAACAAACAACAACAAAAAACCAAATACTATGTCATTTCACTGATATGAGGTTCCTAGAGGAGTCAGATTCATAGAGACAGAAAGTAGAATGGTGGTTCCCAGGGCCTGGGAGGGTGGGGATATGGGGAATTAGTGTTTAATAGAGACAGAATTTCAGTTTTGCAAGATAAAAAACGTTCTGGACAATAAAAAGAAGGAAAAAAGTGTTCTGGAGATGAGGGTGGTGATGGCTACACAATGTGAATGTGCCTAATGCCACTGAAGTACACACTCAAAAATGATTAAGACAGCACGTTTTATGCGATGTGTATTGACCATGATTATATTAAAAAGAGAAACTTGAATCCCCACCAGAGATGGGAAAAAACCAGTTTCACTTGGGTCAGTGAGCAGGGAGGGGAGACGTGGAGAGTGAAAATAAAAAAGAAAAGAAAACAGGGATGCCCAAACTTTTAACAAATAAAAAGATTACTATTTTACAGAAAGAAAAAACAAACCATGGCTTATCCAGGCTGTAAAACTATAAAGAACAACAAAAGAATTATTATAACCATCAGGATAGTGGTGGGGGTTCCTGGGAGGTCAGTCTCCCCTTAGTAACTTGAGAAATAGTGATGGTCGTGTGTTAACTTGTACAAATGAGCTCTGTGTATCTTCCCCCCCTCCTATATTTTATATCTGAAAATAAAAAATGTATGGAAATATTTTTTTCTTTTTTTTTAACTGAACTGGGGGCCTCACCGCATTCGGGAAGCACACCCCAGTTCAGCATGTGGGTCCGCCTGGGCCAGAGCCAGGATACGATCATCGGTCCTCGGGGCTTCAAAGCGAGTGCTTAACCTGCTGAGCCAACCCGGCTTTCCCTGGAAATATTTTTTTAATTGTGAAGGATCCCTTGCTATAAGAAAAGACAGTCCTGTGACACCTGAAAGAAAAATAAGGTGAATATTTGCCTTTTTTAAAAGATGAAGAGAAAAATGGAAATAAAAAGATGGAGAGAGCTTTAGAAAGTTGTGCCCTGCAGAGAGTCACAACTCAAGAAAGATGAGTCACTTCCCAAAATTATATGACTGAGGCAACCATGTGGAGAGCCACTCAGGTTGGAAATTAGCAAGTGAAAACAGCTCTGAGGAGTTCTGTAGAAATGACTTTTGTGCTGGATTTGTGCAGGAAGAGAATGGCTCCTTGGGAAAAACTCAATATGGCCAGCAATGCAGTGCTGTTCATTTTCAAACCATCCAAACATTTAAATCGCAGCTGTCTGCTTTGCAGATTAGGTCCCTGGATGCCATCGATAGCCAGTTTCCCCCTAATTTCCTGAGGCCGGCTGTCTTTTCTCCTCACGGTCTGACATAACAAATTCCTGTCCTGCGTGCCTATAAGGGGTTCAGCACACAGCTGGCTCTCATGTGAGCACATTTCACATTTCAATGCCGTGATGCGAATCTCTTTTTAGATATGCTTGTTGAAGGAATTCCATAGGATAGCATGGCTTTTCTCAGACGCCTCACTACTGATACTGTCAAGCTGGGTCATTCTTTGTTGCAGGGGGGCTGACTTATGCATGCAGGAAGGGGTGGAGGCTGGGACCAGGCCAGTGGCAGAGAGGAGGATAGATGTGGAGTCATGAGAGGAGGTCAGGGGTAGAAATGATCACAAGGCAGAAGCAGAGGCCCTTCTTGCTGCAATCGCCTGCTGCCTGAGCAGAAACAGATGTCAAGTCTGATCATGGCTCTGTGACCTCCTGACGGCCCAGGCAGCAGCTCCCCTCCAGTGGGCCCCGTAGTACACTCAACACCCAGCTGGAGGTCCCCCCCCAGACTCAGCCTCTGACCAGGGATGGGTGTGTTTCTCCTTGGAACCAGACTAAGTTCAGAGGCCTGGAGGTGTGCGTTGCTAAACCATGGCTGTGTTTTAAGCACCAGTGGTCTGTGTGACTGTATATACTCTTGGGTTCTGTCCATTGAGGTGTCCTTATGGATAGGTGCTTCTGAGCAGCCATCCAAGGCAGGCAGAGACAAAGTAAGGAACTGACTGTCTCCAAAATGCCTATGGCATACACCCCAGTGCTCCTGGGATCCACGGGGAGAGTCTTCTGTAATTGCTTAGAACCCCTGCTCTGTGCACACTGGAATGCACACCTACTGACACACCAAATGTTCCAGACCTGGGAGCCCGAGGGCTGAGGCTTGGGCAGTTCTGACTCAGTGAGGTGCCCCCCATAGAGGCTCCCCCTTTCCCAGAAGGCAGCTGCCATGTTCCTCAGGCTCTTTCTGGAGAAAATGCTCTACAACGAAGACCTCATCTCAGGACCAGCCAGTTTTGGAATCTGGGCCACAGAGGCTCTACCCTTTGCTCCCCACAGTCATGTGAGTGTGGAAGACACTTGCTGCTCATCTTTATTAGTGCTCTTCACTCTGCCCTTAAAAGAGAACAATATAAACCTGCCCCAGGGCCTTTGCACGTGCTGTTTCCTCTTCCAAGAATGGTTTTCTCTGAGCATCTTCCCATGGCTATTTCTATCCAGCCCACACATGTCAAAGCTCTCTGGGCCACAGTTTACTCACTAGTAAATGAGAATAATATCCATTCATTGAAACTCACAAGTTTATAATTCTGCTCAAAAAATTTTTTTAACTGCCATGTGACTTCTACCTCCATAATGCTAATAAATAAAAGTAAGCTTACTTCTATTCTAGGATGAAAGACCTTACAAATTTCTGCCCCCAAATTGGGGCAGATTCTATCAGTTCTGATAACATTGTATGGTAGAGATTTCTCAGAGCCATTCTTTGAGGCGCAGCCATTAAGTCAGCACTTATGAAGGGTCCATCCTGTCCTGAGCCCTGATTTTAAATAGCCTCTCTTTCCCCTCCACCAATCCAGCAAATTCTAGGAAAACACCTGAGCCTGCCACAGTCCTTACAAATGGTCGTCACCTCCATAGGAGGATGGGCACAGACGCAGCCTGACTGAGGGAGTCTCTCCATCAGAGGTCCCTATGGTACTTTATGCACCTTAAAATGTGTCACAAGGGGATACTGGGATAGCTCAACAGGTTGAGGGTTTGCCTTGTAATCTCAAGGTCTGGGGATCGAACCCTGGCCCTGGCCCATGCAAACCCACATGCAGAACTATAACACAACTGGTAACCGCCAGGATGGTGGCAAAGGTTCTCACCTCCGATAAGGGAGGCTCCCAATTCAGTTCTGCCCCATATGGCCCCACATCCAACTGTATAGAATGAAACTATGTCAAAGAACTAATGGTATACAGCTATGGAGACTGCTCTGAGCTCTCCCCATTTCTCTCTCTCTCTCTCTCTCTCTCTCTGTCTCTGTCTCTCTCTCTCACTTTCTCTCAAACAATAAAATCTATCAATCAATCAATCAATCTTAAAAAAATAATGTATCACGAGCAACCTAATTTTCTGCAGCTGGAGAAAGTGGCTGCCCCAGCCTTTGCAGACACGGATAAAAATCCTCGTGTCCTCTGAGCACCGCTGTCTCTCCTCCCACTTGAGATGGAGCTCCTCCTGTGAGCCAGGAGCTGTTTCAACATGCAGAATAAAAGGAGGCCCAAAATGGTCCCCTCTGAGGCCCATTCTGCAGTCCAGGGACCATCAGGAGAGACAGCTTCACCCTCATTCATTCAAAAAAATTATTCACACCCAGACCTGGAATATTATTCAGCGCTAAAGAGAATTGAGTTCTCAAGCCATGAAAAGACATGGACCAACCTTAAATGCATACAACTAAGTGAAAGAAGCCAATCTGAAAAGGCTATTCACCGTATGATTTCAACTCTATGACATTCAGAAAAAGGCAAACTATGGAGACTGTTTTTGTTTTGTTTTGTATATCTTTTTATATTTATAGAGAGTAATTGTTTTATCTTCAGTGCATATATATTTCTATTTTACTTTTGACAGATAGAGAGAGAGACAGAGACAGAGACAGCCAGAGAACCGAACTGTGGGAACTCCCCAGTTCAGCACGTGGGTCCTGCCTGGGCCGGAGCCGGGACTCGATCCTCGGTCCTCGTGGCCTCAAAGCGAGCGCTCAACCCGCTGAGCCATCCCGGCTTTCCCTGGAGACAGTTTTTACCAGGGGTTAGGGAGAGGGAGGGGTGAGCAGGCAGAGCACAGAGGACATTGAGGGCAGTGAAACTGCTCTGTAGCACACTGTAATCATGGATACATGTCATTATACACTTGTGTAAACCCAGAGAAGATATACTGCCTAAAGTGAACCCACAGCCACGCACACCATCAGTGCTTAAAACATAAACACGGTTTAGGAATGTGCACGTCCAGACCTCTGGACGTGGTTTGTGGTTTTACAGAGAACCACACTCATCCCTGGTCAGAGGCCGAGTCTGTGGCGGGACCTTCCGCTGGGCATTGAGTGCACTGTGGGGCTCACTGGAGGGCAGCTGCTGCCTGGGTGGTCAGGAGATCACGGGGCCATGGTCAGACTTTATGTCTGCTTCTGCTCGGGCAGTGGGAACTGCAAAGAGAAGGGCCGCTACGTCTGCCTCCTGACCATTTCCACCACGAACTGCCCTCTCATGAATCCACAGCAATCCTCCGTTCTGCCATGCTGCCCCTGGTCCCAGCCTTTACGGCCTCCCCATGGGTCTCCCTGCCTCCATTCCCTCCCTCCCCCTTCTCTAGCCCCTCATCACCCCCACTGGAGCTGCAATTTTCATGGCAACAGCCTGAGCCCAGATCTCCCTGCAGGGGTGGGGGTTTCTGAGCTAGCGATGCAGCAGAGGAGCAGACGCCAGACTCACACCCCTGCAGATGGCATTGCCTGCACAGCCTCCACACCCGTGGTGTGTCTGCACATTTTGTGCATGTTGAAATGTATCATTTGTATCATCTTTGCAGAAAGAATGAAAAAAGAAAGAGGCTGCCACAGCCTCCACAGATTCACATAGAAATTATGAATCCTTTCTAAGCCGCAGTGACATAGTGGTTTGTTTTCACATTCACCTATTATATATTGTATTGCACGTGAATGTTGATGTTAGAAGGATAAATACACCTATATAAATCCATAGACACACTTGGTCTTACATTCTGTATTCCAGACCTATAAAACAGGGAAAATAAGGCCCAGTTTCTGACTTTTAGTAAATCATTCCTTCATTCTTTTACCCCCAAATTATGTGTTTACTCTGAAAATATTTATTGAGGTCTCACTATAGGTCAGCACTGAGTGAAATGTGATTCATAAAGTAGAAAACTAGACAAATTCCCCATTTATGTTTTTTTTTTAATCTAGGGGAGGATTTCAGTCAATAAATATAACTTAAATAGCAGGTGGTGATAAATTCTATAAAGTGGAAGCAGGGTGAGGAGATGGAGAGTAAAAGAAAGTGTTCTTTTAGAGCAGCTGGTCAGGGAGGTCTTCCTGGAGGTGGTGGTAATTGAGCAGACCTGAAGGAAGGTAATTGAGCAGACCTTCCCTTCAGATTATAGGGAAATAATTATTCTGGGCAGAAAGCATAGTCCCTGTGTTACTGGAGAATGGGGCTCTCCTCTGTGCGGTTTCCAGGGTCTTGGTGTCCCGAACAAAGAATTGAGCAAGACACCGAAGTACAGAGTTGAAAGAATACTTTATTAGAAGTAGAAGTAGTAGAAGTGCACTCCCAAGAGGTGTGAGTGGGCCCAAATGAGAGAAGCTGGCTCAAGGGCCCTGATTATCAAGGCCTTGATAGTTTTATTCTTTTTTCTAAGAAGGGGTCACACCATTCTAGGTGTGGGCCTTTTAGTTGACATTTTTGACTGACAAGGGGCCATTATATCAATTTCTTTTTTTTCTTTTTTTTTTTAATGTTTATATATTTATTTATTTATGACAGAGAGAGACAGAGACAGAGACAGAGAGAGAAATGAACTGGGGGAACTCCCCAGTTCAGCATATGGGTCTGCACGGGCCAGGGCCAGGACCCGATCCCCGGCGCTGCAAAGCGAGCACTTAACCCACTGAGCCATCCCAGCTTCCCCTGCATCACTTTCTTTCAACTGTGTATGTTCCTTCCCAGAATTCAGTCTGTTATAATGATATTAATGAGCTTTCAGGCATATATATGGTATGATAATGATGGTATAATGAGGCTTAGGTGAAATGAAGGTTGTTACAACTCTTTCTGTGCAGGTGCTGGTGACTGGTTTAAACCAGTGGGTTTTTTTATGCTCTGCAACTTCCTTGTATGAGCAATTTTTCTCTACAGTTTCCTCCTATTGTTGCTTAATTTGGGGCGGGGTCTCTTGGAAATAGGGTAACTATTACCAGGATATAGTAACTATCCTGGTAATGTGGGCTCTATGGGAGGGATCCTGAGATCCCCCTATTACAGCTGCCTACCTCACCTTCCTCTTAAGAGACATGATCCCTATAAATCTCTAAGGGAAGTTGAAGAGCTGAAGGTCTCTTTTTCTGTACTATAATACTTCCTGCTGAGTGTGGTCATTGTCCCTGCCTATTGGGGATTTAAAGCACTCTCACCCTATCTGGGCTGAAAGGGAGGAAGGGGTCTTGGGATCCATCCAAAAGGTCTCATTCAGTTCTTCAAATGAGATGGGTTGAAATATTTGCTGTGTTATGAGCTGTGTGACAGTGGTCCCTAGACCAGGAGAGATAGATTTGATTAATACAAGTAAAAGTATTAGTCTATGAGGCAGATCCCAGAGTCATAGATGCAGGGTGACTACGTGAGGAAAAACTCATCTTAACCAGTTATTCTTGGGACATTACTTGCCCCAAAGCTACGTCAGGAACAGCCTGGAAAATATGGCTAAACTACAATGATTACAATCTACAAGCAGGGGAGAAATTTCAAGTTTCAAAGTAATCAACTAGGATAGTGGGCAGGGAACATTCCAGTCTAAAACCATCTATCCTTGATTAACCCTACTGGAAAGACTGCAGGAGGGTTAAGAAGTGGAGGGTTAAAGAGGGCCTTTTTCCTTATCACCTGGACACATCTGGAGGTGGAGCATGTTTGTCATGTTTGAAGAACAGTAAAGAGGCCAAGGCATCTAATGGGGAGCGAGCAAGAAGGAAAGGGGATGGAGGGGAATCCAGAGAGGAACCCGTGAAGAGTTCATGCAGTGCCTTTTAGCTTATACAAGATGTGACTATTAAGTTTGAGAACTCATCCTAGAAAAAGTGCTACATACCTTATTGTTGAATATCACTATTGTCACCTTTGAAGTACTCCCTTTGGAAGCTATGCACCAATGCCAATGCCTAGGCCCCTCTTCAAAGCAATTTTGGAACTCTTTCTGGAATGGTCATCAGAGCCGTCGTCGTATTACCCTTGATGTCTTGAATGTCATCAGAATGTCTTGTTTTCAATATTTCCTTTATTTTCAGGTGAAGAAAAAAGTCATTGGGGACCAGATCAGGTGAGTAGGGAGGGTGATCCAATACAGTGATTTGTTTATGGGCTATAAACTCCCTCACAGACAGTGCCGCGTGAGCTGGTGCATTGTCGTGATGCAAGAGCCATGAGTTGTTGGCAAAAAGCTCAGGTCCTTTGGTCTAACTTTTTTGTGCAAGCTTTTCAGCACTTCAAATGCCAACTTAGTTGACTATCCAGTTAACACAAATTTGTAATTAAAAAATCCCTCTGATATCAAAAAATATTAGCAACATGATTTTGACTCTTGATTGGGACTGATGGAACTTTTTTGGTCGTGGAGAGTTGGCTGACTTCCATTGTGCACTTGGATACCTTGCTTCAGGGTCATACTGGTGCACTCATGTTTCATCACCAGTGATAACATGCCCTGAAACACTGTCTTGCCTTTCCAAAGGGTCTTGGAAAACTTCAATTCTCCTTTGATTTTGTTCATGGGTGAGCTTTTTGGGGACCATTTTTGCACATACCTTTTTTTTTTGAAGATTTATTTTTATTGTTTTTGACAGAGAGAGACAGACAGACAGAGAGAGACAGAGAGAAGGGGGAGGGCCCAGAGCAGTCTCCATAATTTACAGCATTAGTTTTCCATATGGTTTCACTCCACAGGTGGGCACAGGGTTGAGCAGGACAGGAATTGGGCCAGGAGCCTCCCACATAGGCCCCAGCAAGAACTAAACTGGGAGCACTCCCCAGTTCAGCATATGGGTCCCCATCTGCCGGGCCCGGGGTTCGATCCTGGGTCTCCGGGGCTGCAAAGTGAGTGCTTGATCCTCTGAACCATCCCAGCTTCCCCTGCACATACTTTTCTCATGCTAAGATTTTCAGTTAAGATTTTCCTGTTTATATATCAATGTTCACTTGATCTGCTATGATTCTCATAGCCAGCCAATGATTTTAATGCACAATTTGATGAACATTTGCAATGTTTTCATCAGTTCTGCTTGTTACTGGTCACCCTGTCCTTTCTTCATCAGTGATACTTTTTCTACCCTCAGAAAAATGTTTAATCCTTTTATACATTGCCGTTTTCTTCATGGCATTATCCTATCAACTTTGACTAACATGTCCCTGATTCCACTTTCACTCTTGCCAAGTTTAATGAGAAATGTAATGTTTGTTCATTGCTCTAATTCAAGTTCCAATATTCTTGTGACGGCACACAAAGGAACCCAACAACAATAATAAACGCCATTCAGCAAGATGCCACCACACGTCGACACGAATATAGCTGTGAGACATGATATACCAAGGTTATGAAACCTCACTCAGTTGTTTGTACTGTGCTTCCAGCATAAGCACACGGTGGCAAGTTCACAAACTTAATTGTCAGACTTCGTATTTAGTGAGTAAACACATAATTAAATTTATTAGTTTTTTACAGATCTGTTTCCCTTCTTCATTAGATGGATGAATGACAAAAGAATGGATGAATGAAAGGTATTACAAGTCCTCATACAATGAATGGCAGAGCTGGAAATCCATTCCGGTGAAGTTGTTTACTGTGGTTAAAATTGGGAGGAGGATGGAGCGCACAACCCCTGTGGAAAACAGTATGATAGTTCCTTTAAAAATGAAAAGTAGTATTACCATGTAGTTCTGCAATTCTGCTTCTGGGTATATGCCCAAAAGAATTGAAAGCAGTATCTCGAAATGATATTTGCATTATTTGCATCATAGCAGCATTATTCGCAATAGTTAATAGGCAGAAGCAACACAAGTGTCCATTGATGAATGAATGGATAAGCAAAATGTGGTCTTACAATGGAATAATATTCAGCCTTAAAAAGGAAGGAAATTCTGACATATACTATAACATGGATGAACACTGAGAATATTACGGTAAAATAACCAGTCACAAGAGAACAAATACTGTACAAATCCACTTACTTATACGAGGTACTTGGAATAGCCAAATTCATAGAGACAGAAAGTAGAATGGTGGTTGCCAGGGGCTGGAGGAGAGAGAGGAGTGAGGAGCTATTGTTTAATGAGACACAATTTCAATTTTACAAAATGAAAAGAGTTGTGTATATAGATGGTGATGATAGCTGCATAAGAACGTAAATGTATTTATTACCACCTAACCGTATACTTAAAAATTGTTACGATGGAAAGCTGGGATGGCTCAGTGGGTTGAGCGCTTGCTTTGCAGCCCCAGACACCAGGGATCGAATCCTGGCTCCGGCCCATGTGGACCCACATGCTGAACTGGGATGTGCCCCTAGTTCGATTCTTGCCAGGGCCTATGCGGGAGGCTCCCGGCCCAGTTCCTGCCCAGCGCAGCCCTGCACCCACCAGTGGAGTGAAACTATATGGAAAACTCATGCTGTGAACTATGGAGACTGCTCTGCCTCCTGCTTCTCTCTGTCTCTGTCTGTCTCTCTCTCTGTCAAAAAAACATTAAAAATAAATCTTTATAAAAATTGTTATGAGGGTAAATTTTATCTTCCATGTAAATTTTACCGCAATAAAAATTTTGGGGAAAAAATTGAGGGACATGAGGAGTGGGAGCTGGACTCATCCAGGGTTGGTATTTTACCTAAGGAGTTATGAGAGAGGAGGTGAGTGGTGGGTAGAGGTGATAGATACAGATGATGATAGATAGATACAGACAGATGATACTTAAATAAAGGACACATAGATATTAACAGATAAATAAAAGATAGATAAATGATAGATGAGAGACAATGTTAACGAAGTTTGATAGGTGTAGATAAGTAGATGAGATATATACATGAGTGAAAGCTAGATAGGTGACAGAGATAGAGGTAAATTACATATACATGGAGAGAAAGAGATGGAGAAAGAGAGAGAGAATTTCCAAGGGAGGGAGATGGGGGATAGACCTAATACTCTAAACTGCCCTACTGAAAGGAGGACTGGAGGGGTGATGGATACTGAGAGACACCTGGAGTCTGCAGAGGAGTAAATGAAGTCCCAGGAGTGAACCACAGTCTTACTGCAGAGCCTGGAAAATTCCACTCTGCAGTTCTCTGCAGTTTCCTAGCCCCTCAACTCCTAGAGTTTCCATGGCAACAGACTGAACTGCTGCATCATTTAGAAGGTGGGAGCCCCTGAGAGGGGGGACCAAGTGGGTAGAGGAATAGAGAGTCTTCTTCTAAAACAGTATTTATTTATTGTTTTTGACAGAGACAGAGACAGAGAAGGGGAAGGGCCCAGAGCAGTCTCCATAGGTGTACGTCATCAGTTTTTGATATGGTTTCATTCCACACAGGTGGGAGGGGGCCATGCAGGGCGGGAACTGGGCTGGGGCCTCCTGCATGGGCGACACACCCCCTTGAGCCAAGGGCTGAACCAGGAGGTGAGAACCATACTGGGGCCTCTCACATGGAAAGCACACCTCAGTTCAGCATATGGGTTCGCATGGGTTGAGGCCGGGACTCGATCCTCAGTCCCCGGGGCTGCAAAGCAAGCACTTAACCCACTGAGCCATCCCAGCTTCCCCAAT
This sequence comes from Craseonycteris thonglongyai, assembly GCA_004027555.1. Classification (NCBI taxonomy): domain Eukaryota; kingdom Metazoa; phylum Chordata; class Mammalia; order Chiroptera; family Craseonycteridae; genus Craseonycteris; species Craseonycteris thonglongyai. The sequence goes on from PVKE010035858.1 coordinate 14,045, forward strand.
GAGAGAGAGAGTCTTTGCATCAGTGATTCATGTGCATATTTTGTTTGCATTGAAATGTGTCATCACCTGCAGGCCATCGAGAAAGGGAAGACTGGCATCAGGGTCTCTGTAGACATGGATAGAAATCCTGAGTATCTTCTAACACCAACTTTTCATGTTTCCAAAATACTGATTGATCAGAAATATTGACTATGTGGGATATGGAGAATAAAATGAGTAAGACGAAGACCTATATTTGCCTCCCCTGGGACTATTAGGAGGGACAGCTTTCCAGACCCTGGTTTATTCATTCATCCATCCTTCCTTCAAACAATATTTACTGAGAGCGTGCTTTGTGGTAGATCTTGAACTAAGTGTGGTGAGTCCAGCAGAGAGTCAACAAAGCTCTGGTACCCCAGAACTCATATTCTAGAGTATGGGTGTGTGTGTCATATCTTGAACATAAAGTAAGATTTCAGCTGGTAGTGAGTATTAAATTAGGGAATGAGGGGAAGCTAGGATGGCTCAGTGGGTTGAGTGCTCACTTTGCAGCGTGGGGGCTCGGGGGTTGCATCCCGGCCCTGGCCCGTGGGGACCCATATGCTGAACTGGGGAGTGCCCCCAGTTCAGTTCTCTCTCTGTCTCTGTATCTCTCTCTCTCTCTCTGTCAAAAACAATAAAAAATAAAAATAAAAAAATTAGGGAATGAGTCAGGATCAAAAAGTATAGAGAGTGTATTTAGGTTGGGTGGTCAAGGAGGGCTTCTTGGAGGTGGTGATAGTTAAACCTGAATGGAGGGAGGGAGGGAAGGAGGGAGAGAACAAGTCCTGGGACTATCAAGGAGGAGAACAGTCCAGATGGAGGAAATGACACCTTGAAAAACCTAGAGGCTGGATGGTTGTCTGGCTTTAGGACCAGCAAGGAGACCAGTGTGGCAAGAGTGGAGAGAGTAAGGGACAAAGTGGATGGAGACTTGATCAGAAAAGGAGAAAACAGCCTGGTTACTCAAGGTGGTTGATAATTTCATGCAGGAGTTGAAAAAAAAAAAAAGTTTTTTTTTAGATTTATTTCCATTGTCCTTGACAGATAGAGAGAGAGAGAGAGAGACAGGGAGAGACAGGGGGAAGGGGGAGGGCCCAGAACAGTCTCCATAATTGCACATTATTAGTTTTCTACATAGATTAATTCCACAGGTGAGCACAGGGCTGCGCAGGGCAAGAACCAGCCAGGGGCCTCTCCTATGGGAGGCACGCCTGGAGTGGGAGCCAAACCAGGGGCCTCCCACATAGGAAGCTCACCCCAGTGAGAACCAAACTGGGAGCACACCCCAGTTCAGCATATATGTCCTCACAGGCCAGGGCCAGGATTTGATCCTCGGACCCTGGGGCTGCAAGACGAGGGTTCAACTCGCTGAGCCATCCCGGCTTCCCCCAGTTATTATTTTTTAATATGGTGCTATTGGAACATGGACACACCCATAGTTTATGTGTTGTTTATTGTTGTCTTTGTGCTTTAAAAGCAGGGCTAAGACATTGTAACCTAGACAATAGGGGGAGTTGAGAAGAAATTGCTGGTACCACTCCCTGGTGTGGACTCTCCCATTCAGACACGATAGACATGACCACACAGTAAAATAATTACAAAAGGATGGGCTTTAAGTGTGAACTCTGTTTTTAATAAAATTTATTTAATTTTAAGTGTATGCCATTTAATGTTTACTGAAGGATGTACTTAAATTCTCAAAATTCCTGAAAACGTACTGATCAGCCCTGTGCTCCAGCACAAGCTGGCTCCAGCAGATGCCTGGTGACAGCACCTGCGGTTACATCTGAATCCTGCAGATGAGCCCAGACCCAGTCCCCCATCACACTGACTCTCAGGCCTTAGAGAAAGATATCTGGTGACTAAGGACCTCAGTCCACAAAAAACAGAATTCACATGACCTGAGACACTGCCTCTCTGCTCCAGGCCAGGAGAAAGCTGGGAGGGACTGCCTGGGAGAATGCAGGGTCTCTGCAGCTTAGAATGTTTGGCCTGAATCGCCCTCTTGCTGCAGGGGGTGCTGGGTAGTGAGGGGGGTTAGGGATGGAATGGATGGGCCATAAGTGGAGAAGGGAGGACCCTCTCCAGGTTTGGGCAGCAATTCTGAGAGCATGAGTGTATGTTTGTGTAAACGTGGTGTGCTAAGGCTTTCTGACACATCATAATAAGTGTGTACATCGTGATTCTAAACATTTTCACAGATGGGAGCTCATTTTCTCTTTCTGACAACTTGTAAGATGGGACAACGGAAAATCCCACAGTCATTCTTTCAAGAAATAGATAAAATAATCATCAAATTTGTATGGAACCACAAAAGACCACGAATCGCCAAAGCTATCCTAAGAAAGAAGGATAAAGCTGGGGGCATCTCACTGCCTGACTTTTATCTGTACTACAAAGCCTCAGTAATCAAAACAGTTTGGTACTGGCAGAAAAACAGGCACATGGACCAATGGAATAGAACTGAAAACCCAGAAATAAACCCACAAATTTATGGACAGATTATTTTTGATAAAGGATCAAAAAATATACTGTGGGGAAAAGAAAGCCTCTTTAGTAAATGGTGCTGGGAAAACTGGAAAACCACATGCAAAAGGCTGAATGTGTGCTGCGATCTC
>PVKE010035859.1:0-16677 GCA_004027555.1 Craseonycteris thonglongyai
TTCCACCTATAAGTGAGGTCATGTGTTTCCTGATTCTTTCAGTCTGACTTATTTCGCTTAATAAGATGGTCTCTAGGTCCATCCATGTTGCCAGAAATGACTGTAATTTATCATTTCTCATCGCTGAGTAGTATTCCATATCTACCAGATTTTAATGATGTTTGATTATGGCATGTAAATCTGGGATTATGCTTTCCGAATTTCAGTGCTCTTTTGGCCAAATTGTTGATCTAAGCCTTGTGAAATATCTACACACCAATTGAAATGCAGGCTCCTGTTTGCCAAGATATATCGTCAGCTTTGCACCTATCTCTGCCACATGCCACCTCCATTGCACTTGTACTCTGAGCCCTAAAATAAATAAATAAATAAATGAAAATAAATAAATTAAAGGAGAGGAGCAAGATTTTTTTTTCAAAAGGAGAAAGGTACAAAAATGAAGAAAAGTTAGAACCCATTGATGACAGATGCAGGATCCCAGTGTATGTCTAATAAACATCCAAGAAGAAAACAACAGAAGAACAGAAGGGCAAGAAACGATTTTAAAAAATAACAGAAGAGAAGTTTCACAAACTGAAGAAAGATTATTTTATTTTATTTTTTTAAAATATTTATTTATTTATTTTTGAGAGAGAGAGATACAGACACAGAGAGAGAACTGAACTGGGAGAGCTCCCAGTTCAGCATATGGTTCCGCACGGGTCGGGGCCGGGATTCGATCCCCGGTCCCCGGCGCTGCAAAGTGAGCACTTAACCCACTGAGCCACCCCGGCTTCCCCAGAAAAATTATTTTTAATGTTGAAAGAGCCACACACCTTAGTAAAATTTAACTCATTGAGAGGAAATTCTAAGAATTTTGAGAAGGAAAAAGGAATGATAAACAGAGTTCATTTGCCACACTGGATTCTTTCTAGAAGGCAATGAGCAAAGAGTTTGTAAGGGAAAGTATTTTAAACCTATAATTGTGTAGCCAGCCAGCCAGCCTATTATTCACTGGAACTAAAAATGTATGTGACTCAGAAATTCTGGTGCCTACATATCTTATGTATGAATTATTCCACCTGCAATCTGACAAAATACAACGGTGTATCTGATGAGAGGTGAGTAACACTGGCAATCACATATAACTTAGAAGAAACAAAGAAATTGAAAAGGAATTGGGAAAGAGTATGTTAGACCCTAGTGTCTAATTGTCCTTTAAAATGCAAAATTTTAATAATTATATTTATTCTTTCTCTGTGAGTACAGTCATGCTACTTGGATGAATCTAAAGGGAATAACATTTAGTAAGCATAATACAGCAGTTGCTTTTGTGTCTGTCTTATGTTAGAAGGAATTTAGAAACAAAACACAGAAATGTTAATTTATCTACTGAAGTGAATGTAAATATTATAAACCCTGTTAAAGGAATAGTGAAATAACTTTGAAAAAATTAGGAGGTGCCTAAAAATAGGATCAATAGAGAAGGCACTTGTGCAAATACACTAAAGCAGTCTCCTTTACTGTGAGTGGTCAATAAATAAAATCTAAAATTGCTAATTCAAAAGATGTAAGTGTGTTATTTAAAGAACAGCAAAAACAAAATGAAAAAAAAACCCAAAACCTGTTTAAACTTATTAATTTTATAGAATAGCATCAGAATATGAGGAGTGGATGATAAGGGTTGTAATTTTCTTTAGTTGATGCTTACATTTAATTTAATTTAATTAATTTACATTTAATAAAAATAAAAATCATTGCATACAGAAAAGTTTAAGTGAAAGTCTCAAGAAAAGCTTTTCTCCGACAACATGAATGTACACTTTTATATTAGAGACTTTTGATGTGTAATAATGTATTTTGAGAAAATCTTTTAGATGCAGAAATGGGTGAATGATTTTTGAGTTGGTAAAATGACTCCTGATCTTTGATCATCACAAATGGTTTATGAATTTCCTGTTTTTTAGAGTTAATGTCATTACAAAATAAATATTTTTAAGGGCCACAATTTTAATATCAGGTCACAGATGATTACATTTCATCAAAAATATTTATTAAGTGTTTGCTATAGGCAAGAACCCTTACCTGATGTTTAGAAAAATACAATGATGAATAAGAAGTTTGCTATCAAGTTGTTTAAGGTCAAGTAGGGGTCCAAAGCAAACACAGAGATGACTGATACAAACCAGTCACAAGAACACGACAAAGTGCCTGCGGTGAGGTCTTGGTGTCAATGACGGCAAAAGAAGCAAAGTAGAATATCATTTGAGGGACCAAGAAAGTCTGTATTGGGATGCTGGGATAGCTCAGCAGTTGAGCACTTGCCTCGAAATTGCGAGCTCTGGGGTTTGATTCATGGCCTCAGGAGGTGCAAACTCATATGCTGAACTGTGGCACAACTGGTGACCGTGGAGATGGCAGCAAAAGTTCTCACCTCCCATGCAGGCAACCCCAGGTTCTGTCTCTGCCCTGCGCAGCCCCATATCCACCTGTGTGAATGAAACTGTGTCACAACTAATGATGTGCAACTATGGAGACTGCTCTGGGCCCTCCTCCTTCTCTCTTTCAAAAAAACAAAAGAGAGAGAGAGAGAGAGAGGAAGGGAGGAAGGGAGAGAGAAAGGGAGGGAGGGAGGAAGAGAGAGAAAGGCAGGCAGGCAGGCAGGCAGGCAGGCAGGCAGGCAGGCAGGCAGGTAGGCAGGCAGGCAGGCAAGCAAGCAAGCAAGAAAAAAACAAACAAAAAAAAGTCTGTATGAAGCAGGTGGGAATTAAATAGACCTTGAAGGATGGAGAGAAACAGACGAAAGCAAGCTTCATCAATGCATTGTGTCTAAAACTTGTCATGGAAGAACTCTTACATTTCGCAGTCACAAGGAGAGCAGAGTAAACACACAAGGGCTGTCCGGAAACTATTCAACCTTGTAAATAAAAATAGAAGCATTTATGGCTGGATTTTTTCCCCAGACAGCCCTCATATGTCTTTATCTGCCCTATTCTTAATAGCACTCATTTAACTTGAAAAGAGTATTCCCCAGTGCAGGCAATAAATTATAGGGTTGCCCACAAAGTAAGGCTAGTGAGATCATTGGCAGCAGTTTTGCGATAGAACTTATGCCAAGTTTGTACGTCATTTGCTAGGAACATAAGCATATTTGAATCTTTCTGAGCGGGGCTGTATTCTCAATACGCTGATGTTTTGTGTGATTTCTTTGCCAGCAGTGAGTCTGATGAATTGAAGTGTGCAAGGTTAAGGAAAAACAGTAACATGATTATTGAAGAAATCCAGGCAAGACATATTGGGGTCTTGACATGTGGCAGTGGAAGTAGAAAGGAGAAACTCATTTCCAATTGAATTGGGGGCAGATGGCAGAGTGGGGGGTCCTTACTGTGTGTGTGGCTGTGTGTGTGATTCTGAACATTCTCTGTGGCTGCCACAAGGACTCTTTCTAATCAGACTTCAAAAAAGAGTTTGTAGCTTTCTCTCTGGTCTGGGCTAAAAAAGTGAAAAAAAATATTAATGGCTGATGACTGCATCTAGCCAAGAATGGAGAAGGATTTGGGGGCCCTACATAGAGAAGTTGGGTAAAACTCAATTTGTGTAGGGAAAAGCAAAGGTAAGGATACAAGACAAGAATACCTGGTAGATTATAATTTTTAGTAAACAAATCTTCCAAATAATACTCAAATGAATTTTGATAGTTGAAATAAAAAAGGCAAATTCTTTAGAAATAACGTCAAAGCATTTCTAAATGTTTATGAACTCTTTAAATATATAATCACCATTGTAAATGTAAATGTAACTTTGGATGCTAAGTGGATTTTATATTCTAGTAATATTGGGCAAAATTTAAGATGTTCTTGATTTTCCACTGCTTGTCATGGTCATCGCCAAATGCACTCAGTATGTTTTCTTTCTATGTATCTCATTTTTGCATAACTTTGGGAGCCTTGCATATAAAATATGAATCAATCAGTTCTCAATTACCTGACAGTTTCTCTTCAAAATCATTTTGTAAAAGTCATACATTGAGTCCATAAGGCACCCTGCAAGGTTCTGTACTTTGGCAGTATTCTGAATCTTGTTGACAGGGAGTAGTTTGAATGAATCAAAACCCACAACAGCAATTGTAGTTTTTGAATGGGAACTTTTTAATTTTTTAAATTTTTTTATGGTGTGTGTGTTTTTTAAGGATGACAAGGCTATTCTTATTTTCAAAAAACAAAAAAAAATTTTATTTCAGAAATTGCAATCAATTGAATGTTTTCTTCAGAATTTTAGACTATTTGTTCCATCATGTTTATCTCCAGAAAAATACCCAGGAATGTAATGTTTTCTGCTATCTGTTGACTCAAATCCTTTAGAATATAGCTCTCTCTCTCCAACCTCTGTGAGTCTATAGACCCACATATACATAACGCTTCTGTAGATTTCATGTTCTCAGGCAGGATTAAATGTCACGTTTCTCCTGCCAGCTGTTGTCTCTAAAATCCTCTTCTGCACAAATTGAATTGAATTGAGAATCGCATTGGTAAATTGCAAGCCCGTCATAAAACCATTAAGTGTTTACATCAGCAGACAGCCTATCGAGCTAGCACTGCCCTTTCTGCCACAAAACACTTTTCCCATGCTCAAATATCTAGTCCAATCATAGTTGATGGAACGTTTGGTTGTAGTGCCTGCTTATTGTTAAGAACTAGCAATGACAAACATCAAATAATTATACTTGGAATGAAACATGTAGTGGAGGGCAAAATAAGCAGCAACAAGTAGAGGCCCTTGGGACCACAGATCGTAAAATTCATGTTTCCAAACAAGGCCCTCCCATTACTTATGTCTACCTCAATTAGTATTTTATAAAATATTTTAATGCAGAACATGCTTATATTTGTGATTGCCAATGATACCTCCATCTTATATTTTCCCCGCCCCTCCACTCTGGGAAACCATATTGCTTTTGAATCTTTTTTTCTTCCTTTGTCTCCTTGATCTCATCTTCCTTCTGTTCAACTTCTCGACTTCCCCTGATTTTGGCCTTTCTCCCAGGCTCCGGTCCCTTGATGCACTCATCATTCACATGGCTTCTGCTATAAAGGCTAAACTCGTGCTTATTGAACTGCTTTCTCCATCCTTGCTCTTTCACATGTGCAGAAACGTGCACTGAATGAATCAAATACCCAAATCTGAAAGCAAACCAAAACCCCAATTGTAAACTTGAGATAATCTAAAACCAAAATGTGTCATATTTGGAATAGGTACTATTGATGCCTTCTACGTGCTAAGCTCTTTCTTTATCTGTAAATGGTTTCCTTTCATCTCTAAGAGATGAATTTTACAGATGCTAAGTTAAGTCAAAATTTTTTCCCTTTTTACTGCTGCTAGGAAATCTTCCTGGGGCTGAACCTATTCCACTTGAGTTCAGGTCTCATGCTTTTAGCTGCTACTTTACATTTCTCCATGATACCGGTATTTGATCTTTATTTTAATTCCTCCTCTCTGTCAACATTATCTCTGTTTTTCAGAGATCCAGCTAAACTTGAAAGGTAACACAAATTTCTTCTTCCCTTTGAGAGTGACTTTCAGATTTCTGCCATAAAATAGTTCCACAGACTTTTTTTGTCTTTGTCACCTTTTAAATATTTACTGAACCAGTAATTATTCAACACCTTTCTTCTACTCAGTGCTGACAGCATCGATTGAGCAAGATGTGGCCTGCCTGCACAGAGCTTGAATTCTAGTTGGAGAGACTGATTTTAAACTGACAATTCCACAATTATTACTCAATCAAAAATTGTATGGGTGCTATCAAAGATGCCACAAAGAGTTCTTAAACTAAAATGATTTGGACATTAGCTCAAACACAAACTTTTTAAATTTTGTCTTTCTACTACAGCCTTTCATTTCAATGAACCCAATTTTCTTTTTCTTTTTTTTAAAAGATTTATTTATTGTTTTTGACAGAGAGAGAGAGAGAGAGAGAGAGAGAGAGAGAGAGAGATGCAGAGACAGAGACAGAGAGAAGGGGGAGGGCCCAGAGCAGTCTCCACAGTTGCACATAATTGGTTCTTCCGCATAGTTTCATTCCACAGGTGGGCGGGGCTGCACAGGGCAGGAACTGGGCCGGGGTTTCGCCCTGAGTGAGAACCGAACTGGGGGCACTCCCCAGTTCAGCATATGGATCCGCATGGGCCGGGGCCAGGATTCGATCCTGGGTCCCCGGGGCTGCAAAGTGAGCACCTAACCCACTGAGCCATCCTAGCTTCCCCTTAATTTTCTTATTAAATCAACCAACCCGTGAATTCTTCTCTAACTTATAAAACATTACAGATCTGAACATATGAGGGCTGTCTGGAAAAAAATTCAGTCGTTGTCAATGTAGTGAGAATGGTTACATGGCTACTTCCGGACTGCCCTTGTATATGTACTCTTGTCTGGACATCCATTACTTTACATTTTCAGATTTGTGCTCTGTGTTGTTCTTGGAGCATTTGTGAGTCAGTGCATCTCTGGTTGTATCGACAATAGTTTTCCTCATTCAGAAACTCTTCAGGAAGAAACAATGATCATAATTCTTTTGTAGTCTTCCTAATTCTCATTTCTTGCTTGTCCTGCAAGGGCTGTCAAAGTACATTGCAAACCCTATTCAACTCAATGGTTTTTGTTGAATTAGGTAAACAGGAACATGGTTTATTAACATTTTCAGTTATAAACTCTGAGTCTATATGTGCTGGAATGTGGGTTAAAGGCGAAAGCAGGGGAAACATTTGGATTGGATGGCTTTTGTCTCCTTACCATTTCTGTGACCTTGAGAAAGAAAGTTATTTTCTCTTGATTTCGGTCTCCTTACCTGTAAAACGAGAGCTTAACTAGGTAGTCTCTCTTCCCACCCCTCTTGGAATGTGAAAGGCTAGGGGATGTAATTGCCCTCAGGATGCTTGCTTTCCTGATAATTTCTCTAAGGCCCTGTCTAATTCTAAGATGTTCTTATAGAGAAAACTACCAGTTACGTAGGAAATGGTCAACCACTTAGAGGCATGACCTACTTTGTAAGTTAGATGCACATGAAGATTATTATGCCTATATAGTGGAGTATACAAATGAATTCACCAAGCCTTTTAGAAGAGAAATGTGGGGAAACCAGGATGGCTCAGTGAGTTTGGCACTCACTTTGCAGCCCTGGGGACTGAGGATTGAATTCCGGCCCCGGCCCATGGGGGCCCATACGCTAAGGTGACCAGATTTTAACATTGATAAAGTGGGACACCATTGACCGGGGGGAGGGGGTTCTTGACTAAAAATTTGGTCTATCTCCCACCGTTCCCTAGCTTGTCGTGCATTCTTTCCAAAAATCGGGACTTTTTAAAAATGCCACAGGACGCAAGACAAATTGTTAAAAATTGGGACTGTCCCGCTCAAAGCGGGACATCTGGTTACCCTACCATATGCTGAATTGAGGTGTGCTTCCCATGCAGGAGGCCCCCAGTTCAATTCTCACCCACCCCTGGTTCAGCCCCTGGCTCAAGGGGGTGTGCCTCCCATACAGGAGGTCCCCAGCCCAGTTCCCACCCTGCATGGCTCCTGCCTACCGGTGTGGAAAGAAACCACGTCGAAAACTATTGACATACAACTATGGCGATTGCTCTGGGCCCTCCCCTTTCTCTCTGTCTCTCTCTGTCAAAAACAATAAAATAAATCTTAAACAAATTTTAGAAGAGAAATGTGCTTGAGGCCATCATCAGTCTCATAAACCTTAATCAAGTGCATTCACATCCACAGAGCATGATATAAACATACGATCCAAAGCCTGAATTACTTTTCCAAAGAGCCCTATGGGGCATGTACTCATACCATTTGTTTCTCTCAGTTTTACTGAGATATCTTAGGCAGGAAAACGAAAAAGGCACTTAATAATCCACATTACTCGTAATTCCTAAATCTCTTTGCTCTCTCATTGAAAAAACAAACAGAGACGAGGTATAAACTACAGCTGACAGGATACAACATCTAGTTCATCAGCTTTTGTTACGTTAACCTTACCTAGCTTATCTTTGGCACATTCTACTCTTCATTACTTCTTGTTTATCATTCGTACCATTTATCCCTGCTAGAAAGATAGGAGCCACTGGCTAGAAGACTTTGGTGTGACCCCAGAGAAGTTAATGGGGAAAGTAATCACTGGTTAGAGATTGATTTTGATTTCATCTCACATTAGTGAGTTCCTTATCCCCTTCTACCACATTTTCCTTGTGCTTCCAGTTAGTGCAGTATCATAAATCGTTCTGCCACAATGCCTTAGGAAGAGAGAAGAGAATTATGGCTACCAAGCAGCCCTCTCTTGACAAATTGTAGAATGTTGGTAGCAAGAACCAGTTAAGTTCCCCTGCATACCTTTGAATTTTTCTCTCATTTGATTTCTTTTTTCTTGTTTCACTCATCCTGTGGACCCTGCGAGAGAGCTGGTTTTTTGGAGTCCTTTTGTAATGGGGGAAAAAAAAAGCTGTTATTTTCTTGAATATAAAATCATGATTGTTTAGGACTTAATTCAAGTAGCAAAAACATGAAGGTGACAAGAGCTTTCTGCCAGTTGGTTGCAAAACTTTTAGGGCAAACAGAGAAATATGTATTTATTTTGTAAAATAAAGGGCATATTTCTAATATGGAATGTTTTGGGTTCAGTTATAACTGATCACAATGTGCAATAGTTATAAATTGTATGTCATTTTAATTAACACCTGGAGCAATCAAATCACTTTAGTCTAATTGCATGGAAGCTGCTTGGTTACTAGCAATGGTCATGACTGTGGATACAGAGCCTGGCTGCCAGGATACACATCTCAGTTTGGCCATGAACTATGTGCTTCTATGTGCTACATATGTGCTACTACTCTGAGCCTCAGCTCTCATCTGTAAAATGGGCCTAACAACAGTACATAGCAGATAACTCTGGTTAGATTACTCCTTGCTTTTATAGTGTTAGTGATGGTGATGATAGTGAGAAAATGATTCACTTGTTGAAATCCAAAATTTCTACACTTGATCTTAGCCAAAAGGCCAAGAAGCAATGAAGTCCAAAATTTCTTCAGTGAGAAATATACCTGTGGGTTTCAGATGAGGTCCACTATAGCTTATTCAGTATCTCAAGCCCAGAAGGGTGAGTTAATTCTTGAAGAAAATGATACTGAACTTGTATCAAATTCAGCTACTTTGATTCAGCCAGCCACAACAGTTGAAAACAAGGATATCAAACAAATGTTGGATGGTATCTGCATTTTTGAAAGAGGAACAGTTCAGGAGGCTGATGAAGAACATCTAAGTCATCCAGCTACAAAGATGCCAAGATGTTGAGTGATTCCTTAGACTTATTTGTGATATTTTAAAGCTGCAATAAAAGTCATGTATTGATTTTGGGGAAAAAAGATACAGTCATTACAAAAAAACAAGGAAACAAAATCTAAACTCTAGGTGAAAAACAGTTGTGTGTGTGTGTGTATATGTGTGCATGTGTGTATGAGTATAAGGGCTGTCTGGAAAAAATCCAGCCATTGTCAATATAAGGAGAATGATTACATGGCTAGATACTTTCTAGACAGACTATGTATTTTAGAAAAAATATATATATACACATACACTTATGAATAGTTATAGGAAACTTTTAGAGACTTCCATATGATGATCATAAAGAGGTGAATAAAATAAATTGTAAGAATTATAATATTTATTGCTAATAGTATATAAATGAACTTTGCTTGCCTATTTGTAAACTTTATTTTAAAAGTCTCATAAAACATTGCATTATATGCAAAATATTCTTATAATCTAGTTGACACAAAAATATTACCCTTTCTCAATAGTATTTAGAATTATGATTAGTACAGTAAGAATTGTAAAGTAGAGTGGTTAAAGATCAGATTAAAAAAATTATCATCTAAATACATAGTGTCATTTATTTCTACATAGACATCTTTAATTTATGTTTCTAAGGATTGATCTTTTTTCAAATCTAAAAAGTTTTAAAGTCATATTCAAACTCATATGTCACTTTCCTGCATTTCTGATCTGATTTCAGTTTGTATTCTCTACCTTCAAGGTATTGAGTAGAAGCATAAAGTGAAAGAAGAAGAAAAGTACTTCCACTTACTGAGTGCTACTATGCTGAGCCCGGGACTTGTAGCTATATGAGCTCTCACTGATCGCAGTTCTACAAAGGCCTTATCATAAATATTTTTCTATTTTACTGTAGTAAAACTTTGTTTCACCGAATTTTATGAGTTGTGAACCTGACTTAAACCCCAAGATTTGGCTTTAAAGCCCAGAGTTTTCAGAGTCTGAATGCTAAACTATAGTACACATCTTCATTTTAAGCATTTGGTATGTCTTCATTGAACTGAGATACTATAAAACCACGTAGAAATTGAAGTTCTCCTTACCCTGTGTGGGATGAAATCTGATTGTTTGTTGGTATTCTAACTGCAAGTCAACAGGGGAAATTAACACAGATGGACCACAACTCCAGCATCTGCTGCTCTCACTGGGGTTAACTTGCTAAATATTGAACTCCGTGAGGGCTGGATACTATTTTCTTCATCTCTGTTTTTCCTGGGGCAGTGCTTGACACATAAGAGGTATGCAGGGAATTTTGTTGAAGGGAGTAACAAACTCAGTGCATGAACAAGGACAGCTCCATCCTCATGTTGTTTCTGATGGTTGAAATTGTGGTCTTGAGACACCCAAAGAAAACACGTTAAAGTGGACAGCTTTAATTTACAAAGAGAATTGTATGTTTTGTAATATGCACTTTTGATTGCGATGGATTTGGAATAAGTATTTAACGTATTGAGGCTGGTTGAGAATTAATATGGACCAACAGGTCTTCAAATCTCTCTTCTCTCACTACCCATTTTCTCAGTGTTTCTACTCTTGATCTTTATTTTATAACCTGAAAAAACAGGTTTCACCTGAGTTCACATTCATTTACCTAAAGATCAAAGTAAGGAGAATGGAAGGGATCTAATAAAGAAGGAAAAATCAGCATGATACTAACAGTCAGTAGAGGAACTAGAAGAGAAGAATGAGCAGATGGCAGGTATACTGACAGTGTTAGCTCAGGCTGGGAAGTGACTATGTGTGGAAGTTGCTCCCAGATGCACGGTTTAGACGTGTGTATGCCCCACCCCACTCCCCTAGAAGCTCTAATTCAAGAAATACTAGAAGTGAAATGAATTAGGTAGAGCCGGGGATCGAAGTCAAAGCTATTGAGTTTGGGTATCCTGAGTACCATCAGCATTTGATGAAACACCCACACAGTGTCTCCTGTTTCTACCCCTACACAGACTGATGCTGGGGTTCTCCATGCAGGATATTGCCAAAGCTTCAGCATGGGGACTGCACCCATTTCTTCTAAACAATATGATCTTATTGTGGTAAACACAGAGTTTTAAAGCATATACATCCTCGAAATAGTTTCCCAAGTCTCCTTTTTAACTTGGAGGCCTATTTTTCTTTCTTTCTTTTTTATTTAATAAGGTTAGAGCCTTGGATACATCAAATTAGCCCAATTTTTGAAAGCCTACAAAGAAGGAAAAAGAAGGCAGCTTCATTGTCAGAAACACACGAGAATCCAGAAAATTGCTAATTATGGGAAAAGTCTAGGGGTTTTGTAAATGACATTTTGAAACAAAATGGCATTAACAAGCTGCCATTTGTGGCTTTCGGTGTTGTGGGCCATAAAAATAATGGGTCCACTTTCAGACCCTGAGGTCACAGAAAATGAGGGATAACTTGTGCTTTCTTTTAAAGCCTGAATTTTTTCTTACCTAACGATGGCAGCAGCAGTAGCAACTACATCCTGGGCAGATTCCTTCTTGGTGTGATAAGCACCTTGGAGGGGAGGAGTCTTCAGAGTTGTCCATCTCAGCACTATTTCTAAACCTTCCTAGTCAACTCTGAATGCACAAGTTGGATGACCACAATACTTTTTTGTTTTTTTTCATTTTTTATTTTGCTCCTGGGGAATGCCAAGTCACCATGCAAATGGCCAAGGCCCCCTATACCTCTGTTTCAGGTATAGATCATTGGGTCTATAGGAGCTGTATCACAGCTGTAGTCATCAGACAAAGCCATAGCCTAATGAACAGAGCACATACTGGAAGGTTAAGTTCTGTACAGCAGTGAGAATGATGAATACAAGCCACAATCGGGAGCCCACAAGAAATTGGAGTGCCATGTGTTGAGGGCAGGTGTTGAGGAATTGGCATATAGTACTTCATTGGTCATGCTCTCCCTACATGGCTTCCAGTGAATATTAGGTCTCATCTGAATGATGGAGATCTTAGGCAAATAATATGGAGATTTCCACTGGCCTGATTAGGTGCATCTGTCAAAATAGCCACCAGTCATAGATGAGAACAGGGTTGGACAGGAACGATCTCATTTTAAGGCGTGAGCAGCATATAACAGTTGGTCAGGCCAGTTACCTCTGGGAGGGCTACAGTAGCTTGGAGATCATTATAATGCATTCTCTTCTCTGCATTTGGAAAAGAGAAGCAAGTGAACCCTACTCTTGCTTCTCCCATCCTTCAGTATTAGTTATTAAACCACATGGAGAAAATCCCCTCCTTAGCTCTTATTTCTGTGGTACTGTCAAGATCCTTAAACTCAAGATTCATCTTATTAGAGTGGCTAATTTCCTTTCTCTTCAGGACCTCAAATTTTTGTTGTAACTCAGTCTTCTACATGCTCAGCTTTCTTCTGGACCCAACTCCCCAAAAGATAAAAAGATAAAATGAAACGTGGAAGTTAGGCTAAAAGCTCGTTGGAAACATAATGTTCTTCCTCATTCATAACTAATAACTACTGTAAGACAAGAGTTCATTAAACATGCTCTTATGTAACTGTCCTATACTTGGCCTGCCAACATAGGTACTTTCAGTATCACTATGAGTAAAACAATGGCAGAAAAGGGGATTTTATACTGAGGAGTGAGGATGGGGAGAGGGACAACCTATAGACCAGAAAAGATATCTTTATTGATAGAATTGGGCTATTGTTGAACAAACTGAAACCATGGAAAATTTAGGATGGGTCATAAGAAACTAGGGTTGAAGAAGAATGGCGGTGGGGAGGGGGTAGTGGTGGCTACATAGGGCAATGTTTGGAGGGCACATACCCCTAGAAGAAGGAATTGCTAATACGAACAAGTGCTATATTCAGGCCCTGACCATCATTTTGAACCCCAGTCACAGAGAAGTTGGTACTTTTATACTGCCAGGACTAGAAGACAAATGCAAACAGATTAGATTCTAGAAAAGAGTAGAATCCAGAAGTTTAGGCAGAGAAAGTATTAAGAAGCAGTTGTTGATTCTCTGCTTTTTGAATTTTGCCAACGTAGATAAGTTCTCCAAAGGAAATTATAATTTATTAAAGGTTATGGTTACACTAATAAAAATCTGATTGCAGAAGAGGAAACATTATATATTTATAGCCCAATATTTATTACTTACTAAGTACCAGGCACTGATCTAATAGTATATTCTAAATGTATTACCCCAATTAATCCTTACATCAATGTCATAGAATGTGTGCTATTGTTATTCCACTTTATAAATGAGATGGATGGAGACATTGATATATAAAAAGGGATAGTGACTTGCCTGGAGTCACAAAGGTAGGCAAGTTATAGAGTTGGGATCTGAAGCCATGCAGACATTCAGAATGAATATCTTAATCATAGTAGACACTGCTGCAAGGCAATTATGTGGGGAAAGTAGAAATGGCAGAAACACTCATTTGACTACAGGTAATTTTGAAAACTGTTGAGAACCTCTTAAGGTTGGATTAACTTCCTCTTCTTGTGTTTCTGTGATAGCTTTTGTATGTCACATTCATGTAATTTACTACACTATTTTTTACATTTTGGTTTGCATCTGTCCTCACCACCAGATTATTTCCTTGAAAGGAGGAGCTGCCTTTCATTTATGCACCCTTGTTGCTTAGCAGAGGCCACCCATTAGTGACCACCCATTAAGACATTCGGGAAAGTTTCTTGAATATATGGATTAGTGAAGCTTTAAGTGATAAGTACTGGTCTCAGAGGCAGAAAGAGAGATCCTTCTGGGAGTTTCCGGTCAAATAGGGAGAAATCTGAACTCCACATTGCCAAGGCAAGAGTTTCATGAAGGACATGTTTGAAAGAAGCGTCATAAAGTGGAACAGGGGACACATAAAAGGGCAGACGGGGACTAAAGTTCTGTTTACTCAATTTTTCCTGGTTTGACTCTATCTACCTTCAATTGTAGATAAACACAGTATGTAGAGTTGAGCAGTTGCCCCTTTCTTGCCCCATTGATTTGGGGGAATGCTGGTCTTGCCCCAGAGTTTGAAGGGTTCCCAATGCACCACTCATCTGGATTGCCTTCCTTAAATCGGAACCATCTTTAGATTGATGCAGTGTGGGAAAAACATATCAATCTATAAGTTCTACTGGGAATCTCATGGAAAAAATGGCCGTCTGAATGTGTAGTTACTAAGATACTGAAGAAATTGAATGGGGACCACTCCAGTCAATGTTCATAGCAATTAGAGTAAGATTAATTAACACACTTACACAGCTTGGACACTGGAGGAAATTGAGGTGATGAGGGAAGGAAGGAAATCAGAATGGTTTGGGTCTTTATGTATCTACACATCTGCTTACACAACAAATCAATTTTAGTCCCAATAGAGGTTTGCTTGCATCCATCAATTTGAAACCTAATTGGTGACGAGTCATTTTTTCTGTTCGTTATTCCACTTTAGAAACTTGAAGCTGAACAATTACTCCCACTGTGCCATTGAAGGCCTTCAGTTTTCCATCTTCAGATGAAAGAACTCTATAATATGGCTCCACTACCAGTTATTGTGACTTGCTAGTGGGTGAATTTGATATTTTGAACTAGAGTTAGTAACAAAAACTTAGTTATGTGGAAATTAGTGGTCAAGAAGCTCTTTTCCAGCAGTTTTGTAAAATTTAAGGGACAAAATCTTGCCACCTTTGTAAACGGTATTAAATACTTTATTGGGAATAATGGACTAGGGAAAATCAATGAATGCCATAGAATATATATATTTATATTTATATATGTAATAATTTTAGCAGAATAATTGACAAATAATTGGCCAAATGATTGATAACAAAACAATGTTTTATCTGTCCACTGAGATGTGAATATTTACAAAGTCGTCAGTTAGAAAATCATCAGTTATACTGACGCTGTCCATTATGTATCATCACTGTAAATGTAGTGAATAGGAAAAAATTAATCAGTGGGAAAAAGTCCATGTTCCAAAGGAAGGAAACAATCTGCCTTGTACTACCAAAAGGAAACCGGAATTCATGTGAAAATAGGAAACTTGTACTGCATGTTAAAATGCTTCATTTTCAATGTAATCAAGGCTGTAACTTGTCAACATATAAGGCGCATGGCTTAATTAATGATGAAACATCTCACCACTATAAGCATCTAGGTGACTCCTTGAAAATAGAATTTTCATACATCGCATCTACATTTCCAAAATGGTAGTTCTGTAAAAACCTTTGGATCTTTTTGTTCGGAAATGCCTTACTCAGACATCGTCAAATGAAATGTTATGAGAAAAACGACCTAGGAAATAAAAAGGGAAATGTTAGTGAGGAAAAGCTAATCTATGCTGTGGTGACAAAATCATGCTCAAGTCTCAGTGGCTTCTCAGAACTTGGGTTTAGTTTTCGTTTATGTAAAACCTACTGTGACTTAAGCGACTCTCTGAAGTCACTGTTCTGCATGTGGTCATTCAGCAATGAAAAATGCTTCCATCTGGTATGTCCATTGTCTCAATGTATGACTCCTCCATCATGGGCAGCGGAAGAAAGACATGGGGATCGGGCAGAGGGGAGGCAAAAAAACACAGGTTTTTTAGTGTTTCAGCCACTTCCGCTCACATGTGATAGGTCTGACCTCGGCATATTCTCCCCTATCTGCACTGAACCTGGAAATGTGGGAGGGCACAATGCTAATCAGGACAGTAACTACCTTTTGTCATGTGGTTAGCTTTACAATAATGTCTTAACGCACAGGTTTTTTTTCAATTTCATATATATTTTATATTTCTGAAGCCCTTTCAACCTATGTCCTTTGCACCTGTTTGGTGTTTATATCTACTCCTCTAACTCTGTGTTAGACACCCCCAGCTCTGTATTATAAATTATACTAGGGTTGTCTAAAAAATCCAGCCATTGTCAATGTGACAAGAACTGTTACACGGCTGGATACTTTCTGGACAGCCCTCAAACATCCAATCAATAGCACTTTTACTTTTCTAATTTTAAATGTACGGTATTAAATAAGCATTAATTTGGAGATAAGAGCATTCTCAAATTGTTTATCTAAAAGAAGTTATAAGAAATAAGAATCTGCGGAAGGCTGGGATGGCTCAGCGGGTAAACGCTTGCTTTGAAGCCCCGAGGACCAAGGATCGAATCCCGGCTCTGGCCCATGCGGACCCACGTGCTGAACTGGGCTGTGCCCCCGGTTCAGTTCTTGCCAGGACCTATGCAGGAGGCTCTCGGCCCAGTTCCTGCCCTGTGCAGCCTTGTACCCACCTGTGGAGTGAAACTATATGGAAAACTAATGCTGTCAACTATGGAGACTGCTCTGGGCCCTCCCCCTTCTCTCTGTCTCTGTTTCT
>PVKE010035860.1:0-12500 GCA_004027555.1 Craseonycteris thonglongyai
AATTCATGAATGAGAAAATAATCAGAAACACCTCTAAAGCTAAAACCAGGTCTTGCTTATATACTTCTGTCCTTTACATAGCACACAAGGTAAAGACTTAGCAAACACTAGTTGAATGTCATGGTGGCAGGGCGTGGGGGCGTGGGGGGTGGCAAGGTGTGAAGAAGGGAGAAACAGAGAAAACTAGATTTATACACATTTGGTTTTGAGTCTATTTGTAATTTTGGTTTTATGATAATTGCTTAAAACAAGAAAAGAATGCTAGTGTCTAACTAGATGGCAAACCTCTTTTTGTGAGCACAGCAGGTTTATGCCTTAAGCTTTAATAAGAATCAGTGCTAAGGCTAGCATGCCATACAGACCAAAGGGAAGAAGGTTTCTCAGGGCCTTTACATGGGGAGAATGTAATAAACATTAATTCAGTTGAATTCAATGACAGGCTACTAATTCCATCTAGTTACCATCCTGTTGGCCTCAAGGTAAGAGAATGCTGCTGACAGATCTGAATAAATTCATGACAGCTATAAGAACAACTCTAAGAATGAGTCAAATTGATGATGGGTTTTCTTTGTATATGAGGGGTAGCATCTATTATATGGCCATGATAGTACAGCATGAAATAAGAAATGGGCACTGACTAATCATGTATAAATCAACACCAGATCTGGGCCTAGGGCTATTGGGTAACTGGAGACATCACAAGGACACACACTTCAAAAGTTATGGCTGATGCCCTTAGATAATGACCAAAAATTTAAAGCATTACAGAGGATAATGAAAACATGTCAACTTATATAAAAAAAACAAGAAAACAGAGCAAAACAAAACAAAAAAGCTCAGTCAGTTTAAACATTAAGTCAGTTCCAGAATGAAATCTGTACTGTAGCTCAGGTGAGGACTAAGCAAAACCACTGAACTTTCAGCCATTAGAGGCTCTTCTGATGTGGCACATGCAATTGGTCAAAAACAAAAGATTAAAGGCACATGAGGGGTAAGTGCTGTCTCATGGAGGAAGCATAAACATTTCTGAGAAGAAACATTAGCACAACAGAGAGAAGGCAAATAAGAAATGATGGAGACCTTAAATTCTGGCCTAAGTAAATGAGCCAAGATCCCCAAGAGGAAAGGATATATGCATTTAAGAATAATCCCACACTCCAAGAGGAAAATATGAGAGTTAGACTAAACCTCTTTCAGTCCCAAACATCCCCGAGAGCATGAAACAATTCTGGATGAATACAAATCCTCTAATGTGCTTGAAGCAGGTGGGCTTAGTGTTTTCATACCTTTCACAAACTTTTTTTTTTAAGTCACCTTTATTATTAATTTTAGCTGGTATAAAAAAAAGTCAGTAAGTGAAAAAAACCACAAGGAGTGATTCTTTAGAAATATTTAAGGGAAAAAACGGAATGGCATCTGCTCCTACAACTATAGACCTTTTAATATTTAAGGCTGCATTTTTAAAAGAAGTAATTGGTATATATATGCTAAATATCTGATTCAATATATTTTAGTGAAAAGCACTAAGTGTGAGGGGAAGAAAAGTTAGTATATCTCAACCTTTATTTTAGATCATGTTAGAACAGATCATTCTAGATGTTATACAAATATTGATAATTTAATATTCCTGAAATGTATAGTACTATATTCTTATGATACTTAAAGGATCTACTTCTCTGCTATTAGTATCATAAGTCCTGTCCTCCTAATTAATCTACAATTGATTATACCAACCTCCAATTAATTAGTCTTATACACTATTACCCTACTTAGACGATAAAGCATTCGCTAGATTGGGTTTTAAACCTGGGCTAAAACAGAATCCTACAGGCCAAAAATGGTTCTGGGATTTCTCTTTGTAGTGTAATTTAGATGTCATATCTAATTTGCTGTCATGACTATTGTTTCACTGTGCAATTTGTATGTCATTTTGAATAGTAAAGGCATCATAGCTTTATTGAATTATATCTTCTGTCTTTATTTAGGGTCTGATGTTACATGTTTGTGTATGTTTATGTTTCAAAAGCTGCTTCTGACATCAAGTAGTAGTAGAAAAAGATTATGCTCTTGATATGTTTACTCCTATCTTAGTAAATATAAACACAAACTGGATGAAAGAGCCTTCTTCACAGTAAAAAAAACCAGAATTTTAAATATTATTATTATTATTATTTTGCTTTTAAAGACAGAGATAGCTAAATATGCTAGCTATGTTACAGAATTATAGAAGGCCTGGCTGCTTTGTAACCTAAATGCCTTTATTGTCAATTCTGCTCATTCTTTCCTGAGAAAGAACTACCCTTGGGAAGCCAGGATGGCTCAGTGGGCTAAGCACTTGCTTTGCAGCCCCGGTGACTAAGGATCAAATCCCAGCCCCGACCCACGTGGACCCATATGCTGAACTGGGGAGTGCCCCCAGTTCAGTTCTTACTGGGGTGAGACCCCAGCCCAGTTCCTGCCCTGTGCAGCCCCAAGCCCACCTGTGGAATGAAACTATGTGGAAAAAAAAAACCCAATGATGTGCAACTATGGAGACTGCTCTGGGCCCTCCCCCTTCTCTCTGTCTCTGTACCGGTATCTTTCTCTCTCTGTCAAAAACAATAAAAATAAATCTTTAGAAAGAACTACCCTTTCCATTGATCATTTCTGTCATACCTTCCTCAAACATAAGACATCATTCTTACCACAACTCCGTAATCACAAGAAATTCAAGGGCTCCCTAGGTTAACTCATAAGAAACAAAAGTCATCTTACCTATCACAACAATCAGTTTAGTGTTGGTCTGTTTATGGTTCCAGCCTCTGGGTTCAAGTTCTAAACTAAGGCTAGGACTAAGGTTAATTATGAAAAGCCTTCCAGTAGACCACTGAACTAGCCTTTTAAGCAATTTTAATGCATGAAATTTCATAAAGTTTTTACTAGATAATTACACTTCCTGATTTTGTAATTAGTGGAAGTACATGCAATTACATAATAATTATGATGGTAATTACGTAATTAAGATGTATAATTATGTAGTAAAAAACATCATGGAAATAAAACCATGTACTGTGTAAGCACAATACACTTTAAAAGTAAATTCACTACCTCAAATGTTTAAAAATACTTTTCTTCAAAATAAAGTGATTAGCTCACATTATGGTATAACTGCTTCAAAATTGCTTAATATCTTCTCCCCATTGGTGATAGAAGTACAGTTTTTAAAACTACATGAAAAAAATCTTATCAGGTTTTTCCTACTCTCAATACTCAAAAAAAAAAAAAAATGACAGAATATTTTGCAGATGGAGACCATCAACTATCTAGGCTCACAAAATGTCCCATTTCAAACAGGACAGAAAACAACGATCCTGTCCCATTTCAAAGGATATGTATGGTCAGCCTACTGACACCTTGAATTTAGCCCAGTGACACTAGGCTGACCTGACATACTGTATGAAATGGGACAGAATTGTTGTTTTCTGTCCCATTTAAAACTGTATGTTTGGTCAGCCTAACTATATATAGCATTATCCCCTAGATACTACAACATCTGTATGCTTACTGGTGTTGCTGTACTTGTTACTACAAAAGGGACAAGGAACCTGCAATTAAAAAGGTGTCACAGGAAGGGACTTTATAAACCAAAAAGATATCTGCTGTCATAGCATGCCTATAAGAAGTCCACTGGTACCTAAAAAGTGCAAAAGTTGAGTGTATAGTTACAGAAATGGGCTTAAAGAAAGGTACATTAGAATCCAGGTTTGTTGCTCAAATATATAGCAACTTTCATAGAGTTTAGCTATCCTACAGAGGATGACAGATAATGTACAGAGCCAAGACATCTCCACTGATGGGCAAAGTAACTATGGTGACAATTTTCTGTCACAACATAAAATCATCTTTAGTTATAATAAACAACAAAACAAAACAAAACTGGCAGTACTCAGAGGGAAAAACAAAGCAGTATAAAGGGGCTCCATTGGAAAATATCAACTTTGGCATTCTTGTTCTGAGCACAAAAATAGAAGAGTCAGCCACAGCGGGAAAAAGGAAATTCAAAGTAAACTTTTTAGTGGCAAATTTGAGAAACAGAATCTTGTTTTCATTTCCCAAAAGATTCTAGTTCAATGCCTTGAAATCCTTACAAACGTAACAAAACAATGTTGTAATGAGGCCCAGAATGTGGTGACTGGGCAAAAACTCTTGAGCACATATAGAGTGGCCTTTATATGAAGTAAGTGTAGAACTGTGTTCTAGTTCTGTCTTTTATAAGCCACTAATCTTGAGAGGCTGAAAGCCATTTTGAAACCCTAATTTACATCTCCCTTGTTCTGTCTAGTTAAGAAGAAATACGGTGGAAAAAGTCATGCATTCTTTTTTTTTTTTTAAAGATTTATTTTTATTGTTTTTGATGGAGAGAGAGATACAGAGACAGAGAGAAGGGGGAGGGCCCAGAACAGACTCCATAGTTGCACAACATCGGTTTTTCCATATAGTTTCATTCCACAGGTGGGCACAGGGCTGCACAGGGCAGGAACTGGGCCAGGATTCGATCCTTGGTCCCTGGGGCTGCAAAGCAAGCACTTAACCCACTGAGCCATCCTGGCTTCCCCAAAGTCATGCATTCTTGCCCCCTACCTCCAATCCTAGTTAGGCAACTACATTTTTCAGCTTAATTACAGAATATATTCATAAGACCAGGCTGCCACACCAATTCTACTTTAAACCTGGGTTGGCCTTCTGTGGTCTGCACATTTGTCATTTTGAAGTTTTTGCCAAAAGCCTGGCTCTAATCAATGGATGAATAAAATGGAAGTGGGCTTTAGACATGAGGAGGGGAGAGTCTTGGATCTGTGATTCTCAAACTTGCATGTGCCTAAGGAATCACCTGGGAATAGTGTTAAAATGCAGATGCTGGGGGAAGCTGGGATGGCTCAGTGGGTTAAGTGCTCACTTAGCAGCGCTGGGGACCAGGGATCGAATCCCAGCCCCGGCCCATGCGGAACCATATGCTGAACTGGGGAGCTCCCCCAGTTCAGTTCTCTCTCTGTCTCTCTCTCTTTCTGTCAAAAATAAATAAATAAATAAAATATTTAAAAAAAAAATGCAGATGCTTCCGTGGAGGGCCTGCTATTTTGCATTTCTAACGAGTTCACAGGTTATGCCTATGCTGCTGGTCTACTGATCACACTGAGTAACAAGGTCTTAGGTTTGACTTGGAAAAAGGGGCCAAAGAGAAAAAAGCTGGCTTGGGTTTATCTGTATGTGATTTTTCTCCCTCAATGGGTAAATTATTTGAATTAATTCAAGTTGAGTAAATTATTTCTTTGCAAAATTTCAGTGTTTATCATTTGTTTCTTGTTGTAAAAGTACATGCTCAGATGATATGATTTAGGAAGTACATAGAAGTATAAAGGAGAAAATACAAAGTATCTATAATCCACACAGTGATGATAACTGTAACTAATTCCAGTATTTCTAAGTAATTTTTCTACCTTGCATCTAAACTACAAATTTGAATCACAGTGGTTAATCAGTTTTGTACTCTTACATTATGTTGTCAGTATTTATCTAAGTCATTAAAAATTAAAACTATGCAATATATAACAATGACAACAAAAAGCCCCAGACACTCAGGATTCTGCAAGCCACTTTCTCTATTATCAAAATTCTTGATGTGTTTCCACAATCACTTCCTAACTATAAACAGATAGCTAGCTAAACTCTGAACTGCCACATTCGCCTCCTACAATAAAAATTCACTTAAACAATCAAAGGAATAATTTAAGACAAACAAACTTCAGATCATTTTTATTTGCAAGAAAATTAAAAAAAAAAAAGAAAAATGGAGTTTAAGTTACCCATTTCAAAATTTATTTTCCTAAAACATTATTTTTTTCACAATTATAAAAAGAAAATTTAAGAGCAAATTGGTGCTTAAGTGAATTGTTTTGTGTGTGTTTTACCTGTTATTAGTTATTAAAAACAGAGATAAGGCTCATTTTTAAAGCGCAACAATCACCTTTTCAGTAGACTAACCCACGGGAAGAAAAAATAAAATAAGATAAAAGGAGGACTGGATAGGCTCTGCCACAGTGTTCCTTTTAATGTCTTGTGAGGGTTTAACAAAGTAAATTGGGACAGTGTCAACTGGCTTAGAGAGGACTCTGGGGCTCTTTGTTACTTTTACTTTAGCACTACTTCTAGCAATGATAAAACTCTGCTGCCTTCTTTCACTTTAGCAGTTCAGGAATTAAGAGTAGACATGTTTTTTTCTTTCTCAGGAGAGAGCAAACAGTCTCCGACTACCACAAATTATGCAGTCGAGTTTCCCACATTTGGGGAAATCGCAGGGGTCAGCAGATCCGGAGTGCAATGGATAAGCCTTGCCCAGGGAAAACCACCTTCGTGACCATGGTGTCTCCCCTGCCAGGTAAGTCTAGAGTAGAAATTCTTAACATTGAAAAGGACCTGTCTGGAGACCTTCAGAAAGCTCCAAATTCCCATATCCACCACAGCATATCATTTCTTCCATAAAACTCTACTTTTGTGGCCCAAAATAAAAATCACTTCTTAAGAGTCCTTCACTTTTCAGTACTAGCTGTCATCTCCCTTTTGGGTCCCCATTTTCCACAAACTAGTACAATTACTGCCACTTCATGAGTGTTACTATTTAGCTGATGGCAAGTTGAGAACAGTACCCTGTGGCAGTGTGGGTAAGGGACAGTGTGAGCTTGCTTCCCTCACTAGTTAAGTGACACCACATTCTTTTGACTCAGTTCAAACTGGGCATCAGCAAAAGGAGAGACCCTATGTCACTTGTCTTTAGTATCGCTCACAAAGAGCTGAAACAACAGATATTAAATCTGAAAATGTCAATAAATGTTAGTGACATTAATGTATGGCACAATTGAGTCCAGCAACAGAGAAGGTTCTAGAATGTTACTGCACATTGCCCTCTGTTCATGGACAGAACTGTTTCCTAGGCTAATTCCTCCAAAATCCTTGAAATTGCTTTGTGTGGCTTTATTTTCCACTAAGAATTCTTTCAACAAAAATTAGTGAGCTGACTCCAATAGGCAAAGCACAGATTAACAAGCTACAACCCTCTGCCTGAATGAACTTAGTGGAAGAGAAAGTCCAAATGGTTCAGGACAAGTTCTATGAGAAGGGCGATCACAGCGTGCTGCAGGGATGCAAAAGCAGCTTATAGTACATAACTTAGCTTCGTCATCAACAGAATGGGGCACAATCCATAGCTCCCTCACAGGGCTGTTGTGAGGACCTGCATCAGACATCTGAAAGGACGACAAGAAATGATAAAGTACCTTACAAAGATACAGCCTAGTTCTGGGTGACACTCACAGAAACAAGTGCCTACAGATGTTACCATCAGGTAAAGAAAAGACAAAGAGCACCAATAACAAGAAAGGACAAGTTTAAGAAAAACAGGCAAAGCAAGGAGGTGGCAACAAAAATGCTAAAGAGGGGGATTTGACTGAGATGTCACCTGGATGGGAAGAGCGAGGAGCAGAGCAATGTGGACAGCAGGTGCTGCTCAGTAGGCGGTGGAATTCTGGACAGCCACCCATATCCCTTTGCAAGAAACAGGGCTGATCTGAAGAATAGTCCTTCTAGGCCTACAGAGAAATGGGGCTTCCTAACCAATGCTTTTTATAAGGCCAAGGCAATGGCACCATCTTTTCACTTAACATTTTTTCTGTAAGCTCCCATTCCTTCCTTCAACACAGAGTTCCAAATCCTGGTGTTTCAATTCTAACAGAAACAAATGCAACATGTTCAAAAGGTGTTTATAGAAAAATTCACCACAAAGACCAGCTGTTATGGGCTGAACTGTTTCCCCCTGTCCCAATTTAGTACCTCAGAATTTGACTGAATTTGGAGATAGGGCCTTTAAAGTGCTAATTAAGTTAAAATGTGGGGAAGCTGGGATGGCTCAGCGGGTTAAACGCTTGCTTTGTAGCCCCAGAGACTGAGGATTGAATCCCAGTCCCGGTCCATGCAGACCCATATGCTGAGCTGGGCTGTGCCCCCAGTTCAGTTCTTGCCGGGGCCCACGTGGGAGGCTCCCGGCCCAGTCCCTGCCCTGCGCAGCCCCGTGCCCACCTGTGGAGTGAAACTATATGGAAAACTAATGCTGTCAACTGTGGAGACTGCTCTGGGCCCTCCCACTTCTCTCTGTCTTTGTGTGTCTCTCTGTCAAAAAACAATAAATATAAATCTTAAAAAAAAAATAAATGAGGTTACCAGGGTGGGATCTAAACCAGCAGGACAGTACTCATGAAGTGGTCATAACTGTACTGTTAAAAAAAAAGATTAAGATACAGACACCTACGTGTACAGAGGGAAAGATCAAATACTAAAGTGAAAAGGCAGTGTTTAAAGAATAAAAAGATAAGCCACAGACTGGGAGAAGATATTTGCAAAAGACATATAAAGGTTCATATTCATTCTAATAATGATAAAGGGCTGTTACCTAAGATACACATAGAACTCTTTAAAAATTCCACAACAAGGAAAAAAGCCAATAAAAAGATGGACCAAAGACACCTCACCAAAGAAGATACATAATTGGCAAATAAGCCTATGAAGACACTTGGAATCATGTGATTGGGGAAATGCACATTAAAACAACAAGGACACTCCACTACACACCTGTTAGAATGGCCCGAATCTGGAACAATGACAATAGCAAATGCTGGTGAGCATGTGGAGCAATAGGAGCTCTCATTCATTGCTGGAGGGAATGGAAAAAGGTACAACCACTTCAAAAGATATTTTGGCAGTTTCTTACAAAACTGAACATACTTTTACCATAGGGTCCAGCAATCATGCTACTTGGTATTTTAAACCCAAAGGAATTGAAAACTTATGTCCCCACAAAAATCTGCACATGGATGCTTATAGCAACTTTACTCATAACTGACAAAACTTGGAATCCACCAAAATGTCCTTCAGTAGGTGACTGGATAAATAAACTGTGGTACATTGAGACAATGAAATATTATTCATCAGTAAAAGAAAATCAGTTACCAAGCCATGAAAAGACACAGAGGAAATTTAAAATAGTTTAGATCTTATTATGTAAAACAAGATAAGCGGAAAGGCTACAAACTATGATTCCAACTACAATTGCCCCTTGTACAACCCAGGTTTGAACTTCACGGGTCCACTTATATGGGGAGGGCCCAGAGCAGTCCTCATTGTTGTACACCATTAGTTGTGACATGGTTTCATTTCACGCAGGTGGATATAGGGCCACATGAGGTAGAACCGAACTGGGGGCCTCCCATATGGGAGGCGAGAACCTTCGCTGCTATTGCAGTGGTTACCAGTTGTGCCGCAGTTCAGCACATGGGTTCGCACAGGCTGGGGTCGGCATTGGATCCCCGGACCTCACAGTTACAAGGCAAGCACTCAACCTGCTGTGCTATCCAGGCATACCACCTCCTGCATTTTTAAAGCAGACTTAATTGAGAAAATTGGGCAAAGATTTGAACCGATTCACATCTCCCCCAAACTATTCATTTACCCCTACACCTCAGCCAAGGCCCCATGGGATGAGGCAGTCAAGTGGGACCATAATGTGCCACCACTGTGGAAATGGATTTTTACTTCATATGTTGCCACTATGTTCCTGTAAAACTTTCTTTGGATCTATTATGCCATCTGCGTACAATCTGGAGCAGTTACAATAATAACGGCAAAGTCCCACAGAAATAAGATTTTTTAAAATGTTATGTAGTTACGGTGAACACGCAGTAAACACTCCACCAAAGTGAAAAACATGCAGTAAACACTTTACCAAAGTGAAAGGAAAAAAATGATAGATTTCCTTTACCATTTCAAAGGAAAGGGGAGAAGACCATATGGGGGTTAATTCACATTACGGACTAATGGCCTATAACCTTCGTTTGAAAGCAAAGCACAGGAAAAAGCTTTGACAAGAGCGTCTTTTCACTATAAAAATAAATAAACCTCTTTCAAATAATTTGTGTGCGCTTTTTTTCAAAGTCAAATTGCTAACTTTCAAACAAAAATTAAAATCACTACCCAGTTACAACCCTTCAAATACGGGCTTTATAATGGAAATGGTAAAACAATCCTAGTAAAGGAAACGTTGCTAGGTACTGAAAGTAAAGTAGAGTCTACAGTAAATATTTCACAGGCCAGTTCCAGGGCATCTGTTGACAGACAACACTTAGATTCCATTCTCAATCATATACTTGTGTGTAACGACTGTAATTTTTCACAGGATTTTTCATGTTAACATCTCTTGGTGTTCTGGCTTTGGTCCAAACTGAATAAATATATTTGCCCTCTGGATCCCACAGATTTTCAACTCATTTTTATGTCAAGCCTCCCTTGAACAGCAAGGCAGAAGAGAGATGTTTCACTCCATCTGATAAAACGAGAGGTGATTTTTATATGCGCTACATGAAGTTTCCTCTGTTAATTGTTTGACCGTTGACTATAAGAATATTCCTATTATCCTCTTGTTCCCTATGGATAACAACCTGTGTTTAATTCTCTTTTATTTAGAAGCCATCCGATTGATGTGTTCAGAGTGCCCAGGACAGGGGTTCTCAAACTTAGCTGCATGTCAGAATTATCTGGGGGACTTTCTAAAAAGTTGAGCTTCTAAACTCTACCTCACACCTTCTGAATTGAATCTCTGGGTATAAGATCTACAGATTTGGATTTTTATATGCCCCCAAGTGACTCTTAGGAGAGAGATTTTCAGATGTCACTTGTCAGGAAACCTCGGTTCTCAGACCATGAAGAAGCATGGTCCAGCATTTCAGTTTATATCCTACCACTAACAAATACCCAGACACCACTAAGCATTACTAAATGATCTAAAAAAAACCCTGAGCAAGGAAATTTCAGCTAATTCACTGATTCCTAAACTGCAATTTAGTAATAATAAGCAGGAGGCTCAAAAAAAATCATTTCGGGGAAGCCAGGATGGCTCAGTGGGTTAGGTGCTCACTTTGCAGCCCCGGGAACCGAGGATCAAATCCTGGCCCTGGCCCATGTGGACCCATATGCTGAACTGGGGAGTGCCTCCAGTTCAGTTCTCACCAGGGCGAGACCTCGTCCCAGTTCCTGCCCTGTGCAGCCCCGCCCACCTGTGGAATGAAACTATGTGGAAAAACCAATGATGTGCAACTATGGAGACTGTTCTGAGCCCTCCTCCTTCTCTCTGTCTCTGACTGTATCTCTCTCTCTCTCTGTCAAAAACAATAGATAAATCTTAAAAAAAAATCATTTCAATAATTAAAATTCCATAAATAAAACAAAAGGCTCCTGGAATGTTTTGTGAAGTTCCTGCTGTCAGACATACATTTTGTATCCTTCTCGTGCTGCATTTTCTTTAGCCCTCTGCCACGTAAAAGAGCCTGTCGATAATCAATCTACTTAGGGCCATTTTGGCCCTGAACTCCTGGATAGTGTATTTATTAGAAGCAAGTGACCCCTCCCTCCCCCAAAAAATATGGTCCCGATTCTTAAACTTGGGAAATGGAACTACACAGTAAATCATGTGAGTGTAGATTCTGTCAACACTTGTTCCCTTTTGCCAAGAAGAAGCTTCCAAGTGGCTACTCTATTTCCTTCTATTTTCTGGGAGAGCAGTGTACACTTCTTGATGATGTGCTCTAACAGCTGGGGTTAGTCTCCAGTGACTTTCCAGATCGCTCCTACAGGTCTCTAAGAGCCTCCAGACTTGAAAACCGCTGCTCATGAGACTGATTCAGGCCTTCAGATAAGGATTTTAGAGATATCTAGAAGACAAGTCTAACCCCTTGGTGTCTGAGAGCATCCAGGGAACAATCTGGGATGGCTAGAAGCAAAAGGGGAGCAAGTTCCAATATACGCATACCCACAAAGAGGTAACACATCCGGCAGAAAGAGACAGTGTCCTCACCAGAGAATCAGTATTTAATTCTCTCAATACATACACCTTAAGGAAAAGTCCTTGGGGGTAAAACAGAAACAGCTATTAATGATACTGCAAGTAAATATGGGCTAGACATCAGCCATGAATGGAAGTTTAAAAACATAGTTATAAATGAACAGAGGAATTTTTTCTATATATAAATTTAACTTATTCACTGAAAATATGCTATGGAGATAACCCAAGTTCTTGCTGAACATCTAAAAACTAGATACTAATAACATCCGAACCAACTCCTCCTTCAGTAGAAAGTGGTTTATTTTCAAGGACAGCAAACCCAAGTAAGTCAAGGCATTTAAAAAAATAATGTCTAGCTTATCTTGTGGATGTAAAAAGGAAGTCAATTATGATTAGAATTGAAAACAGTTAAGATCAAATCAAGGGCAGCATGGGGATTCTTATGTTAGGCAATCCAGCAGTAGCTGTAGGTTTCTATACGCCCTTGAGGTTGCCTCCAGCCCTAATACCCACCGACCAAATGTTGAATTGATATTCACTGACAAATGTAAACACTCTGTAGGTAACTAATAAGAAAAAT
>PVKE010035861.1:0-16679 GCA_004027555.1 Craseonycteris thonglongyai
AACTTAATTGAAGAAATAAAAACATTTGTACATGATAAAAATGAAAATGATGATGAACTAACAGACTCTTGCTGGCTGGTGGATTTGGGTTTTCTTGCTGACACCATGGAAAAATTAGATTCTTTCCATTTGGAGTTGCAGGGAAAAGACAAAAATATAGCTGAAATGATAAGCTCTGTAAACGCATTGAAAGCGAAATTGACTTTGTTGATATCACATGTGCATATCAAGTCTCTCGTGCACTTCCCATATATGAGGAAAATGCTAGGTAACAATGAATTACACGTGTCATTATTTATTGAGACCCTGCAAGTGCTTCAAAAACAGTTTGAAGAGAGATTTCTGCAGTTTACAAATATCGAGCCAATTGTCTCCTTCTATATCAATCCTTTTACTTGCCAAATAAATGTAATAGAACTAGCCGCATGTATTGCAGACCTTGTTCAGGGGAAAGCAGAACTAGAGTTAGAAATGTTGAACCTTAAGAATGATATTTTGCTAAAATCCTTAATATCAGAGGACTTATGGAACATAGTCGACAAAGAAAGGTTCCCATTTAAAAAAAAAGCGGCATATAAAATCAAATCGTTTTTCGGGTCAACGTATTTATGCGAATCTTTGTTTTCAAACATGAATTTAATAAAATCATGATATAGATCTCGACTTACCGATGAGCATCTTAATAATTGTTTGCTAACAGGGTTGTTGTCATATTCTCCTAATTACGAGGCACTGGCCAATGAAATGCAATGCCAAAGATCACACTGACAGATTGTTTTTTTTATGTTTTCTTTTATGTTTTTTAAAATGAATTTATTATACGTGTTTTTTATTTACTTTGTATTACATTTTGTATATATGTTTCTTTGTGTGTATATAATTTGTACAATAAATTTATTATTTTAAAATTATTTTTGTTTATTATTTTTTATTCTTGTTTAACAATAAATATCCTTAGAAATAGCTGGTGCCCGCCGCCCTACCAATACTTTAGAATGCACCCTGGGGTATAAAAAGGTTGGGAACCCCTGCCCTATGCCAATCTGGGGCGCCGGAATTGCAACTCTCACCCATTAAGTAATAACTGTTATATTGATTGGTGATAATTGGTTGCCGATAGTAAATACACATTAGCAGAATTTAACTTATATACCAACTGGTTCTTTCAATTTGCTTCCAAAGTAGAAAGTTCTAGTGATGGGTACCAATGGTTTGGATAGAGTAGGGACTCATGTTTGCTGATGCTCTTGATGATCAATAAAGTCCATGAAATTTTAAGAAGCTCTGTAGAAATCAGCCATCTGCTGAAATTTGATATCTGAGCTTGCAGTAGGCACCTCACCTGCCTTACCCTAGTGGGTAGGATCCATGAGTGAAGCCCAGTGTTGGGTAAATGAATACACCATCCCTGAGCACACAGTCTTCTTGAAGCTGAGATACGTGTGTGTAACCAGGAGAGATACTTTGGGTGGTCCCAGCATGCTGGGACACTTTGTAATTTAAGGTTAGAGTGTGGTACAAAACTAGTAACCCATCCACCTCATTAAAAGGCATTAGGAGCTGGCTTTTGGCTAATCTTTGGCTGGAGGGTGATCTTCCAGGTGGAATAAAAAATATTCCTTCTCCCCTTCAGGGAAGGACTTTTGAGTTTCAGTCACTGGGCCCTCCCTGGTGCGTCACAGCTAGCTAAATGCGTGAGGTAATGTAACCAAATCATCCAGAGGCAGAGTGTGGGCCAGGCAAAGCTGGATGCAGTAGCTCTGCATTGTCGCCAAGGATCTTAGGCCCCCAGGTCTTCTCTGCCTGCCTTCCATGTATCTGCTTACTCTGAACACCGTCTTCCCTTGGGGGCAAAGGGGATCTGTCAGAGCCTTTACTGGGGACTTAGGTTTGCTTGTGATTGTGGCTTTTTTGGAAGAATCCACAGAAATCCTGAGTTTTACCCTCTCTCTTTTCTCATTAGACTGAATTCTGTGACACGTCCATCTTTTAACCAGTCCCTGTGGCTGGAGGGTGGGCAGGGAGATGAGATTTATTGACTGGCTCAACCACTCCCTGAAGCTGGGGTCCAGCCAGTCCCAACCATGGCGTTGCCACATATTGAAGAGGATTTCCCTAAGGGAAGAAATCAGGAGGAAAGAGGGAGAAGCTGTGTTTGGGAGGTGGCTTGGGTTGGGTTTCCTCAAAAGCCAATTCTGTGGCAAGGATTTCAGTGCAAGTGGTTTACTCGGGACGTGATCCCCAGAAGCAAGGGGGGAGACAGGAAACAGAGGGCTGCCAGGACAGAGCGTGTGGTTAAGACAGCTGCAGCAGAAGGCCCCTGGGCCTTAATCCCAGGGAGACGCTGGGAAATGGTGTCACTCACTGCAGAGAGAGCCCGCTGAGCGACAAGAGACCTGGACCTCCCCCTCCTTTGCAGTCCAGGGCTGCACAAATTGCCACTGTGTGCACTTCTCTGTCCAAAGCTTTCCTGGTCTCCAGAAGTTGCAGATGCAGGATTTGAACCCATTTCCAAATGTCTGAAGCACACTGGATTGGAAAGGTGTGGGGGGGAGGGGCACTGGTAGGGGACTGACAATATCTACTACAAGAAGTGATCTAGGGGCATCAGTAGAGGTGGATGGTAGAGCCAGATCTGTAACTGGAGGGGGCACCACAGTTCAGCATATGGGTTTGCATGGGCCGGGGTTGGGATTCGATCCCTGGACCTTGAGGTTGTAAAGCAAGCACTCAACCTGCTGAGCTATCCTGGCATTCCTGTCACTTAACTTTCTAAGCCCAAGTTTCCTTATGTGTCAGATAGTTTTGATGCTACCTTAGGTTAATGATGAAGATTATATATATATATGGTCATGGTCAGCAAATATTTGCTTATTCCATGCATGAACAAGCTAACTTAGCTCAGTGTCTGGCATATTTTAAGTACTTAATTATAACAGAGATCATTATTATTTTACTGAGGCAAAAATTAAAACCCAAATCACATGCACTGAAAGAAGTGCATGTGAGTTTGTGGGACAAGATACGTTGTGTTCTAGGCTTTAAAATGAGGATGGGAACTTGGTGGTACTAGACCCTTATCCTCCCATCGTATGTCCTGACAGACATCACTAATCAATCACAGCTTCTCTCCACCTGAGCCGGGATTGATGAAACCCCAGGAGCCTACTCAACACAGGCAGTCACTATCCATAAATATGAACTGGCAAGTGGATGAAACACATGTGCCATCCCTGCCTTAGATCATCAGCATCATGTGACAAAAGGCAAATATCAGAGCCCCAGGAAGCACTACCAACAAATGACTGGGAAGGGAGGGAGAGAGAGACAGGGAGACAGAGAGAGAGAGAGAGAGAGAGAGAGAGAGAGAGAGAGAGAGAGAGAGAGAGAGAGAGAGAGAGAGAGAGAGAGAGAACACAAGAGTACAAGAGGTTTTAGAACAGTTCGGAGATGGGGCTTTTCCTCTCTGACTGTTTTTTTCATCTTGGAATCGGGGTGACTGAGTCTGCTCTCCTCTGAATCCTGCATTGGCTGGAGCCTGGGTCCCAACCATCTCTCTGGAATGCCCTTTAGGGCCGCACATCTGGGTTGGGGTTGAACCCTGGCTATTTCATCCAGGGAGACAGGTTCATTTAGAATTCCAAGGGCCCGATTTATCTTATGCCAAGCTGCCAGCTGGTAAAGAATGGCCAGCCATTTCCCCAACCACCACGTGTCCCAATCATCCCTCTTGCTCTGCCCCTTGGTCACAGAGGGTCTCACACTGGAGTGCTCATCCATCTCCCGCCTGTGGAGGGAAAAATCTCCCTGCGCCAGCCCTGGGCCTTCTCTCACAAAGACAAGAGAACTAGAGCCAAGTTGACACTCCTTCCCCTAGGAGACATCTGCAGAACCAGAAGGAGGTTTAAGACAAATGCAAAGAACATGGGTCCATCCATCTTTTCTTTGCTTCTTTATTCATTCAGCAAATATTTACAGCGCCCAGGGCAGCTTCCGAGGACCTATCGGCAAGGACCTGTAAGGATGAATCAGGTATGGCTTCTGCCTTCAGAGTTTATGGGACGCACGGGAAGCTACGGCAAGCTGACTGGTAAGTGAAATACTTGATAATGGGGTGAAAACTAGGACAGACCGTAATCACATCACTTGCTGCAGGGAGTCCCACAAAGCCTTCCTGAAGCCTTTGGATAAAACCTCGTCTCCTGACCTTGGCTCATAAAACCTGATTTATTGGGCCCCACCTACCTGTTGGACCTCACCTTAACCCCCTGCTCCTGTTACCCGCTCTACTCCAGCTGCCACAGCCAAATTCCCCAGGTCCCTGCACAGTTCCCACCTCAGGGCCTTTGCACAGCTATCCCCTCCATTGGCTTCGCCTTTTCCTTTGAGTCTCAGCTCTGTGGCATCTCCCCAGCGCAGCCCTCTCGGACCCCATTGACGGCTGCCACTTCTCAGCTTTTATCCCTCTGAACTATATTAATTCTCCTCAGAGCCTTTCTCCACAGCTACTCTTTCTTGTTGAGTTGTTTAGTGTCTGTCTCTCCTCCAGAATTGAAGCTCCAGGAGAGCAGGGACTTTTCTGTTTTGTTCTTGACTCTGTCCCCTGTGCTGGGGACACTGACTGATGTCTAGCACATGGTCAGCAAATATTTGCTTATTCCATGCATGAACAAGCTAATGGAGTTAATGGTTTGGGAAGAGACCTCCATCATGAAGGACACGTAACAGGAATGATCGCATTGTCCTCATAACTACCCTGAAAAGTAAGGGCCACAATTATCATCCCCATTTTTACTGAGACTCTTCACTTGCGAGAAGTTGGCCCATTTGCCTGGGAAGTGGTGGACTTGGGATTTGAACCTAGGTTTGGGTGACTTGGGAACTTGTATTTTAGAGCCTTTCTTTTCAGTGTTTGAGTATATGTGTGTACGAGCATGTGTGTGGATACATACCTATTATTACACACATTTTTCAAATCTTCATACAAAAGATATTAATTATATTATTGGTAACTTGCTTTAAAAGAACTCCCAACCTAACAAGGTGTTCTGAACATCTCTTCATCTCATTAACCATTTATCTACACATGACTTTTAACACATGCATGCTATTACACTGTATGGGTCCACCATAATTTGTTACATCAATCCCCCATCTTTGGATATTTAGATTGGCTCCAAACTTTTCAGTTACATAAATAATGTTGAGATACCGTATTTTCCGGCGTATAAGACAACCGGGCGTATAAGACGACCCCCTAATTTTACAGTTAAAACATAGGTTTAGGCCTATATTCGCTGTATAAGACTACAGCCTCGGAAGTAGGGGGGTAGTCTTATACAGCGAATATAGGCCTAAACCTATGTTTTAACTGTAAAATTAGGGGGTCGTCTTATACGCCCGGTCGTCTTATACGCCGGGAAATACGGTAAATGTCACGGAACATGAATGTTGGCCTATATCTCTGTGTGTTTGAGCTAGTAGTCTTCTCAATCCCATTTAAAGTATAGGGATCATCAGAATAGTAATAGCTCACATTCATGGAGCATGTTGTATGTAGGCAAGTGATGCCAAACTCGTGTCTCTATCTCCAGACTCAATGTTTTTGCTTGTTTTCAATGATATTGCTTCTGTTATTCCCTATGGGGAACCTGGATTACTGGCTTTGTCATTTACTAGCTGTGTGACCTCAACAAAGTCACTACAGCTCTCCGAGCCTCTGTAAAATGGGGCTAATAATGCTATTTAACTTACAGACTTATTGTAAAGATTAAATAAGATAGTTCCGACAAAGAGCACAATGCTTGGCACACGGAAAGAACCCAATAAATATTAGCTACTCTTACTAGCCTGGAACCCATCAGGAATAGACATTACTCTTTCACTCACACAGTGGGGCATGCGTAACCAGCCTGGCTTGGCCATCTCTTTGTCAATCGCCCTGCAAGTAAGATTTCTCTCTCCCTTTTTGCTCTTCAAATGAATCTAATCTGAGGAGTAGAGAGAGGGGAGGAAAAAGTCCCCAGGATTCCCCACCTCCTCCAGCTGGCTGCAAAACTCCAACAGGAATCTGCCTCTGGAGCCCCGCCCCTGGCTTCCCATCTGGCTCCAATCACCCCCCTGCCCCCACAAGGCGCTGGCACCTCACAAATTAGGGAAATCAGAGGCAGCCACTTCAGACCGTGCGCAGGCAGCAGGACGCTGAGTGGCGGCAGGACCACTTGCCGAAGCTAAAATTAACAAGCTCCTTGGGTTGAAGGTTTTAATTAAAAAATGCTAGAGAATTATTTCCTTAATTCAGAAACTTCTTCTTAGTAATCACTTTTCCCGGTGCTGCCCTGAGACGTCATCGGCAGCTCACTGAATGGATGGGCTCAGCAGCCTGAGCTGCTCCGGGCCAGTGGCTGGAGGGTTGGGACATGGTTGTCGGGTGGGGTGGGAGCTCTCTGGGGTTCCGTGCTGGGAGTCCCAGACCTCTTTGTGCAGCTGCTCCCGCCAGGCCGTGGTGTCCTGTCCCATGGCTTTCAGTACCAGCCACGTACTGTTGGCCTGTCCAGTGGCTCCATAGCCTCGATGTCCCCAGCATCTCCAGACCCACATCCCAAAGGCCCACGGGGACCGCATAGACAGCAATGGGTCCAACATGATCCCTTGCATTCCCCAAGTCAGTGTGTAGAGAGAGGACTGTGCGTGGTCCCCACGCCAGAATGTTGGGACAGCCTAGATTCCTGCGGCAGGCACTGTGCTCTGACCACACCTCTTATTCTTACCACTTCAGGGCGTACCAGACGAACTTCACCTGCTGGTACCTGAAGTTTGTGGCCTGAGGGTTTTCCTTGTCACTAGAGCCCTCTCTGTCACCTATATGGTGGCTCAGATGTGCTCCCCTCAAAGAGCCTTCAGCTAACACTTGGTGGGAGCTGTCCCAAGAATTAAGCTCCATTTGCCCTCAGGGGTAGCTGACTAGATCCTTTATTGGTTGTCTTCTCTTCCTCTCTCACCTCTCCAACTCTTTCACCTTGACTCCTAAGTGAGATCCTCACTCTTTTATCCTTGTCTCAGGGTCTACTACTGGGAAATGAAGGGTTCTCCCTCTCCCTCTGAGCCACCATGTCCATTCGTCTTCAGTACCTGTCTCCTTAAATATCTCTCCCATCTGATCTCTTTTCTTCCTTCCGGCTACTCCTGCCTGAGTCAAAGCCATGAGCATCTCTCATGCGACCCTTGTCCAGCCTCTCAAGCTGGTCTGGTGTTTTTCACTGCAGTCTCCCCACAGTGCTCAGGACACTGCCCGGTCCACAATATGGACTTGACAAACATTTATGAAGCACATGAAGATATTTGCCCCTTGGCCATCCTTCAGATTAAACGAGGGGAAAATGAAGGAAGACTCCCACCTGTATAGACCTGCGATTGGAGATGTGGATGTGGCTGTATGATCACCCCACCGTGCCCGTCTCTCCTTTGGGACATCAGCCAGGTTTCTGTTTGGCAGATGGCCCTGCCCTCCTCGGTCTATTCTCTCTCTAACTAGGCCTGGGGGCCGACTGTATTTGGTGGGGCCTGCCAGCCCTGCTGCTACGAGCCTCAGCGCTCTCTCCATCCGTGACCATCCCAAACAGATCAATAGGGCCCCTTTCTCAGCAGCTGCAAGGAGAGAAGCAGTTCATCTTGGTCAGGGTGGGTCACTGTGCTTTAAAGGTTAGGCTGAGGTGAGGATATCTCCATTGTTTTGTGCCCAGCGTTGGCAAATCAAGCGATATTTTCTTAATGACTTTGTGTGCACATTTCAGAGATGGCTTCTTTTTTTCCCATCGATTCCTCTTGCCAGCTGCTAGCCTCTCTGACAAATAGATAATAATGATCTGTAAACAAACATGTACATGCACCAGGGGAGCTACACTTGGAAGGAACTCTGCATGGTGGGAGGCAGGCAGACAAGCGAGGCGTTGACGCCGCTCTGACCCCAGTGAGAAGCACAGCTCCGCACACTCTAGACCAGTGTCATCTGATAGAACCTTCTGTGATGTGAGAATGTTCACAGCTGTGCCGTCCGCGTAGTAGCCACTGGCCGGCCACACGTGGCTGTTGAGCGCTTAGAATGTGGTGAGTGTAGCTGAGGAACTTGAATCTTGATTTATTTTAATTTTCATAAATTTAAATCTAAACAGCAACACATGGCTAGTGGCGACTGTCCTGGGTAGTGCAATTTTAGAGGCCAAATATGTCATGTCTCCGAGCCTCTCCTTCTTCCCTGTAAAATGGGGTAATGATCTCTATTGCACTGGGTCAGCACTAGCCGCTATAACAAACAGGCTCCCCGGCACAATGATGCCACTATCAGAAGTTAATTTTCTGCCCACTTAACAGTCTAGGGCACGTCTGTTCCCAAGAACATTCAGGAATTCAGGAGGAATACCTCCAACACATAGTCACTCTAGTTATCCAGGCGTAATCAGCAGAGAGAGCAGGAAAGCAGAATTCCAAGGTCAGGGATTTTATCTTAAACCATCAAGGCAGGAATTGCAACATCACTTTCACTCTTTTGATTCTTGGCAAGAACTCACACAACTACAAGAGGAGCTGAGAAATTTAGTCCACGTCTAGGCAGCTATGTCCTAGCTAAAACTCTCTTGCTTTGGGATAAGGAAAGAAAACATTTTGGAAGACAGATAACTGTATTCATCACACCTACTTTGGAGGGTTGTTATAAGGGTTCAATGATGTTACATGCATAACACAATGCTTGTCAACTTCTGCTGTGGAAAACAACAACAACCTGAACACTTCATGTTTTAGAACAATAATTTGGCTCACAACTTAAGCTGGATTCATGTCAGCGGTTCTAGTCTCAGCGGATCTCAGCTTCCTCATGCCATTTCAGTCATTTGTGTAGTTAGGTTGGGTTGGTGACCAACTGGCTGGTCTAGGATGGCCCCACCTGGTCTCTGCTCTATTTAATAACTATCCTCCAGCTGGCTAGTGACAGGGTTCCAAGACAGGCAAGGAACACGCACAGGGCATTTGGGGACTTAAGATCGGAGCTAGCACTCAATCGCTTCTGCCACGTCCTATTGACAAAGGACCAGTCTAGATTCGGGGCAGAAAAATAGACTCCATCCCTTACAGGAGATGCAAAGTCACAATGCCAGGGGGTATGGATATAGGGAAGGGACTCATTAGGGCTATTTGCAAACAATCTACCATAATGTGGCACACTGTTTATTCGCTAAATGATGTCTAATATCATATTATTAATTCATGAAGGCAAGTGTATTTTTTTTCTACACTTAGTCCACCCATTTAGTCATTTAAAGTTTATTGAGTATTTACTTTGGGTCAGGCTCTAGGTTAAAGATAGTGGCTGGGTTTGGTATGTTGGGCACTGAACTGTCGCCAAGGAGTGGGGTTAATTTTTGTATCATAAAAAGGAAACAAACCTCAGAATAGATGCTGGTTCTCTACCCTTCAGGCCTAGACTGGTGCCCAGTGTGCTCCTGTCATGTCCTGGTACCTCTGGTGAAAAGATATCTTGTTAACCATGACCCCTGTTGTTCTGACTGTAATGTGGTCCTCTCTGGGCCCAGGTGAATTACCAGTGAGGTTTCTAGCTGCCTGTGGCTTTGTGTGCTAGAGGGAAGCACTTCAGAATGATCCTGGATGGACCCAGCTCAAACTGACAAAAGCCTTCGGGAGGAGTGAATAAACAGCCCTCTGATTCAGAGGGCTATAAAAAGACTCCTTCTTGCTTCCGTGTAAAACGACTTGTCTTGCCTGCAAGATGAATCAGAGCATAACGGGTGATAAATGGACGTGCTTTCCAAAGCATGGGGAAATATTGTGGGCCCCACAGTGGAGTCCCATCTGGTGACTGCGAGGTACACCCTGCGCCCGAATGACATCCATCTCTGTCTCCCCCCAAGTTGTACCTGCAGCCTTGGTCCCACTGTCTTGCTATCCAAACCAGCCTTCCTATGCAGCTGAGAACCTGGCTGGGTACGTGCTCTCTCAATGCGACAACTCCCAAACAAAAAGAAAATGCAAATGGAAGACTGAAATGCCCCTGAGGGGCGGTCCTGGGAAGATAAGCCCTCCGGGTCCTTGTCAGTTCTGTGCCGCTCAGATTTTCCTCTTGGGCTGTCCCTGTCACCTTCGGGTGCCTCGTGTGGATAAGGCAGGGGATGACCAGTAAACCAAGCATACAGCCTCATTCACTCATTCACAGGGGTTACGCTGACCTTGGCCTACCCACTTTACCTCTCCAGACCGGTTTCCTCATCTGCAAAAGAATTGGTCATAGTGTCTACTTCTAGGCTCTTGTAGAGATTTAGTGCAATATGGTCTATGAAGTTCTTAGGGTGCATTGTAATTTTCCAGTAAGAATTTGCTATCATATTATTGCTAGTCCAGAAACAGCAGCTTTTACTGCCTTTTCCTTCTATGACAGTCACATTTTTCTTGAGTTGGTGTCTTGCCTCTTCAACAAGGCAGTGAGTGAGCTCTTGAGGGCAGCCAGATGGTTGGGATTGGATCTCAAATTTATCTTTCCCTAACTGTGTGTCCTTGGGAAAGTCCCTTCGCCTTCCCGGGCCTCAGCTTCCTCTCCTGTAAAATGGGAAAATAATCGCATCTACCCTGCAGCACTGTTTGTAGATGTGCACAGTAATGGCTAAGTAAGTGTTAGTTTCTGTTGTTGTTATTGTCACTGGCATTATTATCAATAACACTATCCCCCTGAGAGCTGAGCTCACACATGGAGCTCAGTGAGTGCTGGTTGGTTGACAGGTGACCCCTTTCAGCTCACACCGTCAGTTACACTTCCGTCAGTGGGTGTCCTGTTACTGGGAAGGAGCACGGCCCCTGTTGTAATACATGAAGCAGCAGATCCAGCATCCACCCTGGCTGATGTAGGAACAAGAATCCAGGGTGGAAACAGACACTGAAATATGATGCTCCCAGTCCAATAAAATTGTCAGACGGGCTGCTCTGAGTAAGTGCCTGATTAAGCGAATCTAACCACAGCCGTAGGTTATCCCTTGGCACCATTGATGAGCTGGGAATCGATCAATCGTCTGGGCTCGAAGCAGAGGCATTGCAGGGAGGTGAGGGTGTCCCGGCAGGCCTCCACTGGCAGAAACAAATTAATTATGTCTCTAGGGCTGCCTGGCAGGAGGGCCATAAATCATGGCAGCAATCGATGGCTTGGGGGGTGGACAACCCTGCGATGGGCTTGGGGCTTCTAGAGGAGGTAAAAGGACCAGAGATTCAGCGGGGCTATATCGGAATAGACCAAAGTGGCCCCAAACACGACTCTGCTCTTCCTAACTGTGTGGCCTTGGGCAAGTCACTTAACCTTGCAGGGACCATTTCCTCATTTACAAAATAAGGCTATTAATACGGCCCAGGGTTCCTGGGAGGACTAAATGGAATGCAGACAGTCTACCACTGGCCTGTCCTCTGTGGCAGCCGCATGTGGCTATTGAGCACTTGGAATCCACACTGAGATGTGCTGTAAGTGCAGAAGGACACACCAGATGTCAGAGACTCAGCATGATAAAAGCAATGGGAAGTAGCTCATTAACGCTTTTCATATTGATTGCATGCTGAAATAACATTTTGTACCACTAGGTTCAGTAATATATACAGTAGACTCTCAATTAACTGAACCCATGGGGATTGGTAGATGCTGGATGAATGTAAGTAGACTCTCTGTTAACCGGAACTCAAACAGCCAGCCCTCTTCAAGCAACTGGGAAAATTTCAAGCAACTGGGAAAATTTCAAGCAACCGGGTTGCTTGATTCTGGTTAATGGAGAGTCTACTGTACTATTAACATGAATTGCTCCTGCTTCTTGTAATATTTGGGAGAGACTGAATTAAATAAAATGGAGTGCATTTCACCTGTTTCTTTTTACTTCTTTTAAAACTGTGGCTACAAGAAAATCTATAGTGATTTATGTGACCGTCATTAGATCTCTGTTGAATGACACTGGTCTAGTCCTTTCTTTCTCTCTCATGTTTTCATGAAATAGGATAAACTGTTGTGCCATCCTGGACAAGTCACTTCCTCCTCCCTGAGTCTGTTTCCTCACCTGTCAGAAAGAGGGTAATTGTGGTTAATATTTATGGAGCCTTCACCATGTACCAGGTGCTGTTCTAAGCATGTTACATGCATTGGCTCCTTAGTTCTCAGAGAAATACTGTGAAGTAGGCATGCACCAATTTCACA
Source organism: Craseonycteris thonglongyai (assembly GCA_004027555.1). Lineage (NCBI taxonomy): Eukaryota > Metazoa > Chordata > Mammalia > Chiroptera > Craseonycteridae > Craseonycteris > Craseonycteris thonglongyai. Next base: position 12,230 of record PVKE010035861.1, read on the forward strand.
GCTGGGGAAACTGCGATTCCTATCGGTAAAGCCCTTACTGAATGAAGGTGTGTAACCAGTAGGAAGCAAAGAGCCTGGATTTGAACCTGATTCTACCTGTATTCTTTACCACTCCTCTACAATTATCCTTATTCACTTGCTTAATTTAGGGCCTCAAGCATGGCAGGACACATGAGCAGGTAAGAATTTGCGTGTTCAAGTAAAATTCCTCATTCAGCCAAGTTCCCCATCATAAAGTGTCTCCCAAGACTCCCTGGAGCCTGAGTCTTCCTATTTGCTGAGGGGGTGGGCTATTCTAATCTGAGAATAGATTAGCTCCCCACTCCCTCCCACTCGCCCCCTACCTGACATGCTCACAGCTTTCTGACAATGTCACACTAATTTCTGAAAGTGGTACTTCCAAACAAATAGGCTGCTTTATTTGGTCTTTTCTCATTAAGGAGGTGGGCACGTGTTTGTGGCTGTCTGTGGAATAATTGCATTGCAGGAGGTGGGTGAGTTTTCAGATTCGTCTGTGTGAGAAGAGTGGGTGCTGAGCAGCTAAGGGGTGGAACGTAATGGGTGTGTGTGCATCCACATGCCCATGATCCTCTCTCTTTATTCTGGGGACAACAGCACCCCCTTTCTTTAGAAACTGTTCCTCCTCCCTTCCAGTTCACGCCACTGGGGCTGCCACACACAGAGCCTCATCCCTTTGACTGCTGGGGTAACCATGTAGCCCAAGCTAGGCCAATCAGAATGCCTTTCTCCGGGATGTGAATCTTAAGTGAATGCCACAGGGACAAGAAGAATTGATTTAGTTGCTCTTTGAGGCAGCCCGCCATTCCTGCTGCTGAATTCCCTGGCTCTGCCCTGGTTAGTGGCCTTTCTGTGGCCTGTTGTTGAGCTTATGTTTCAATTCTGTGAACTTCCAATAACTTTCCAATTTCCCCCTTCCCATGCTTTTAAGCCAGACTCCATTTGTTTTTATTTTTCTAATGAAAGACTCCCAAATGTTACAGAGCTGGCCACCAACAGGGAGGACAGACCCCTTTTCTGGATTGTTTGCCTCGTAAAAGGATTTGAAGAGAGGAGTTCAAGTGGGGGAGAAGTCAAAACATGATGCTAACTCTGCAGTGGACTGTGTTCAGAGCCCTTCTTAAACTTCCTGCCATTTCTCAGGACTCATGTTTCCGTGGTTCTTGCTTCCATTCTATGTAGCCCCATACCATTCCAGACGTGACACACAGCCTCCTGTTTGAGTTCCATTAAAAGAAAGAAAGAAAGAAAGGAAGAAAGGAAGAAAGAAAGAAAGAAAGAAAGAAAGAAAGAAAGAAAGAAAGAAAGAAAGAAAGGTAGAAATCCAATTGTACCAGTCATTTTTGAGGACAGCAGATTTTTCTGCAGATTTCAGAGCTAGGGGAGGAAGACGGCAAGGGGTTAACATTGCTTTAATGCGAATGACTCTAAAATGGACCATTAGGCACCACGGTTTAGAAAATGTCCCTTGATCAACACTTTCTGGGGTTGCTGGTGGTAATGGGGGGATTCAGCATCCCTTTCTGCCATGCGGCTCTAGCCTCTCTGCATCTTCCTGGATTTTATCTTTCTTTCCTCTTTTCGAGTTATTCTAAGCTTCCTTTCTTGCTCTTCGCCCTGGGAGGGGGCGGGGGTGGGGGGGAATTATTCTTGTTGTCTAGCACAGTCATGTCAAACTTTTCTCCAAAACCTTTAGGAGATCTGACATCCAGGCCCCTGCATCTTCCCTTTCGTTCCCCTTCTATTCCTCACCCTGAGATTTTGGTAGTGAATTGTTAGTATAATAATACGTTACCCATTTAATTGCATTGACTTGTTTTGCTATGACTATAAGTTGGCACAGGAATCCTTATCTTAGCCTCTCCCACTACTCTCCTCCCTCCCTGCCAAGGTGCCACCTCCCAGAACCAGGGATCTGTCTGCAGTGCCAGGCATCTGAGAACATGAGCACTGGTGCTGTTCAGTGTCACCAGGCGGGAGGGGAATAAAGGAGAACAGCTCCCATTTAAATGAGCACTTACCCTGTGCCAGGCCAGATGCCAGAGCCCAGCACTTTACTTGCATTACCTCATTCAGTCTTAATGAGGATGTAGGAAGTAGGTACCAAAATAACCCCCTATCCCCAGATGTGGACACTGGGGTTGGAAGCAGCCAGGTGTACCTGGGTCCCCAAATCCCATGACCTCACTGCTCCCGGCCTGCAGATCAGAACAGAACTCATTCCATCCCCAAGTGAAAGCCCCTCCCTCCCTGCCACCCCTCGACTCCCCCTCATGTGGGCTGGCCCTGCATTCTTTAAATCTAGTTTTGGATTATTTTTGCCCTCCAAACGGCTTGGTAACAGCAAGAGCCCTGAGTCTTGCTCTTCATGCTCCAAATTGAATTACATTCATCAGCCTGGCGCCAGCACTATTGTTCCCAGGGCCTTCCCAGCTTTAATTAGAATATTTTGATTTTCCCTGGGAGTGGGAGGACAGCCTATCTCAGCTGCAATAACCTTGCCAGGGGCCAGAACCTGGAACTGTGGGGCTCGTGGGCCATCAGATGGAGCAGCCAGCAGGAGACGGAGTGGAGGACTGTGATTCTGTGTTTGCACGGGAGCCCCTCTCAGTCTCATGAACTGATATGATGCTCAAAAGAGCAAAGAGGGAGCCCAGAAAAAAATGTCTTTGTAAAGGACACATGCATGCACATGCGTGCTGCTAACACACACCCATACTCACACAGACAGTGAGGGACATGGGAACAGCTCATCAGCATATGGACTGAAGTTCAAGTGCAGCAATATTAGAAGGACATGCGTCATCAGTGAGGCAAGTGTAAGACTTCACTCCAAACACTGGGGAAGCAAAGTAGCCCAGTGGTCAGGGCAGCACTGCCCACTAGAAATACAATGCACGCCTCATATGTAATTTTAAAATTTCGAGTAGCCACCTTAAAAAGAAGTAAAAAGAAAATGGTGAAATTAATTCTAACCACCTCTCCTATTTAACCCAGCGCTTCCAAATGTTATGTCAGCATAGCATAATCAATGTGAAAAATTATTTATGTGATTTTTCTAAAGAAGCCTTCAAGATCTAGAGTGTATTGTGCACTCAGCACATATCAGTTCAGAATGGATTCTTTCAGGGCTCACTGGCCATGCGGGGCTGCCCACCTGGAGGGCAGGGCTGGCACTGGGGTTTGCACCTCCAGGCCTGACACTTTGCATGGGTGTTTGTTAATGGCGTTATCTTGGACAAGTTGTGAAATCTCTCTTCTCTCACTTCCTTCCTCTGTGGGCTAGGTGATGATAAAGGCATCTAACTCAGAGGCCTCTGTGAGCATTAAGTAAGGCAATTTATGCAAACCTCTTAGCAGAATGCCTATATACACAGTAGGTCTTGGTGTGTTAGCTATTCAATGATTGTGCCATAGAATGATCACAGCTAATGTATCGGGTGGTATTAATACAACCTAGGCCTTTTGTTGGTTGCTTTACATTCTTCATCCACTTTAAGCCCCATCACAATACTCACAGGTAGAAACTATTAACATTTACATTTTACAGATGTAGAAACTGAAACTCAGTCATTTTCTAGCTGTGTAACAGGGCAAGTCACTTTACCTCTTTATGTAGTATCTCCCCGCCACCCCACCCATACTCTAGAAGGCATAATTTACATACAGTAAAATGCACAAATCTCAAATGTACAGCTTGATTACTTTTGCCAAATCCAACAATCTTGTATGACCTGGATCAATTTACATACAATGACTCCGGAAGCTTCCCTGTGCCCCTTTCTCAGAGGTGAACACTATTCTGATTTCTGTCATGATGGAGTAACTCTTCCGGCTCTTGAACTTCAGGTGCATGAAAGCCTACAGCAGGGGTGGCCAACAAGTCGATCCTTGTCGACCGGTCGATCGAGAGGCCAATTTTGGTCGATCGTCGATCGCTCACAATGTCTGGGGTGGAATTCTGTGTACCATGGACTTTGAAGCGATTGTAGAAGACAAAACTTTCTAGCAATAGTTTAATGCATTCTGGGAATTTGCCAAGGTCATAAATTCCTAGAATTCTGACAGCCTGACACTGTGATCTCCGCCCACCCAGACAATACATTTTGACTTATGCGTTACACTTGTCACCGGAGCAACGCGTGAACGCAAGTTACGGCTCGACTCATCGAAGAACACAGTCAGTTAGCTTGAATATTTGGTAGTGTCATACGGTAGCTTCTTTTCTTTTGTATTAACAGTATTATTATCAATCAATATTATTTATCCTCAGTGACCACGTTGAGTTTCAATTTTTCTTCTGTTAAAATGTAAGTACCTTTTCTTTGTTTTAAATTAAATTGCTTTTCTTACCTATCTATTTACTTGATAAGTGAGCATTCTCGGCAACAGATCTCTAAACTGCGGTCATTACACTGAGAGAAAAATAAGG
>PVKE010035862.1:0-16676 GCA_004027555.1 Craseonycteris thonglongyai
TCTCTCTCTCTCTCTCTCTCTCTCTCTCTCTCTCTCTCTCTCTCTCTCTGTCAAAAACAATAAAAAAAAAAAGAAAGCAAGGAATTCTGAGACACTAGCAAGCTTATGGGTGAAATGACTAAACATGAAACTCTGTCTGGATAAGGAAGCCAGTGATGATAGAAAGGAGATGATGAACTGGGGAAATAGGGTGGGGGATATAAAAACTGGGTTACAGTGGCACAAAGAGCAGGCTTCACACAAAAGCATGAGTAAAAAGGGCCAAGGTCTCTCACTCTACTTCAGACCCTTAGTACCACACACCCCCGGCCACTGAACCTGTTTCATCACCGGCTTTCTCATCCTAGAAAACTCTCTGGCAGAGCACAATTTGGTTGATTTTCCAAAAACACCTCTTTAATAGTGTAATACCCCTGCTCAATAACCCTCAAAGGCTCTCCATCACCTAAAGCAATGATTCACAAACAACAATGTATACAAATAATTACCTCTTGTGAGGGAGGGGGGAGAAAGGAATGAGAGTGGAACTTGAGCCAAAGTAGATAACATTTAATTAAAAACAAAAAGATCTACAGGAAGTAATGTAAATGTTAACATTTTTTTTTAATAATATGTTTTTATTTATTTATTTCTTTTGACAGAAAGAGAGAGAGAGAGAGAGAGATACAGAGACAGAGACAGAGAGAGAACTGAACTGGGGGAGCTCCCAGTTCAGCATATGGTTCCGCATGGGCCGGGGCCGGGATTCGATCCCTGGTCCCCGGCGCTGCAAAGTGAGTGCTTAACCCACTGAGCCATCCCGGCTTCCCCAACATTTCTTAAAACTGGTTACTGAGTACACTGGAAGCTGTCATACTATTTACTTTTATGTGTTTGAAATATTCATAATTGACTTTAGAATTTTAAAAATCTAGTGGGCACTTGTTAAATAGATTTGGGGACCCTACTCCCCAATACCTTAGTTCAGAAGATCCACAATGGGACAAAGGAATCTGTGTTATTAAAGTACCCGACTTGATTCTAATGCAAGTGGACCAAGCTCAAGGTCACACTTGGATAAATAAATTGATTTATAACTATTCACTCTATGCCAATTTCTGCTACCATCTGGGTCATCTCAATATCCACAAGAACAACAATCCAACATTGGAACCACTCAGTTCCTTAATTGCCTGTACCTGTAATTGGTATATTACCTTTCAGTCCTCTTTATGTTTATTCTGTGAAAATGAACCTGGGACCTTTAAATATTTTTTACTTCATCAGCTGCTATGATATGAAGTTTTATCAAGTTTTATCCATAGACGGTGGTGGAAAGACTTTGCAGGAAGAAGGGCTTTTACTTCCTGTTTTCTGTGTGTTCACTTCACAGACTGCTGCCAAGCTCCCAGCTTTCCTGATGCTCAACTTCTGCAGCATTGGCTTCCTCAATGCACAGTGGGTAGCAGCTTCCCCTGGCACCACCCTTGGGTGGTTCTGTAGAGAAGTCTCTCTGGTGAGACACCACCCTGTAACAGGAACCAGCACCCTAGAGGCACATTTTCAGCAAGTGCCACAGGGCGGATGTCCAGTAAGTTCCACTGACTCAGCACCACAGCAACTTCTCTAACAAGGCCTGCATCTCAGCAGTGGGTGAAGAGGTAAGGTATCACAGCTCTAGGGGAGTGACAATTATATATATATATATTTTTTTTTTCATTTTCATATAGCCTGCTATTAGATAGTATATGTGTTATCCCTATATCCTTTTAGAGTTCCCTTCACTTCTTTTTTTAAAGATTTATTTTATTGCTTTTGATAGAGACAGACAGACAGACAGAGACAGACAGAGAGAAGGGGGAGGGCCCAGAGCAGTCTCCATAGTTGCACGTCATCAGTTTTCAACATGGTTTTGTTCCACACAGGTGGGCGAGGACTGCACAGGGCAAGAAATGCATGGGAAGCACGCCCCAGTTCAGCACATGGGTCCACACAGGCCAGGACTCGATCCTCAGTCCTTGTGGGGCTGCAAAGCAGGAGCTAAACCTGCTGAGCCATCCCAGCTTCCCCTTACTAGCCAACCCATCATCACTCCAATCCCATCATTGTTAATAATTCTTTTTTTTTTCACATTCACCCATAAATTTTTTAATGTGCATATCTAAATAAGAACATTTGTTCTTTACAAAACCACAATACCATATGTGAATGAAACGGGTTATGCAACAAACCTGACAAGCTCATGGGGGGCCACACAACAAGCCTGACAAACTCAGAGACCAAAAATAACCACACAACATGGTCTGATCACAAATTCCTAACTGGGAAGGTCATGGTGGGTAGTCATGTCCCAGGCCTATAGCTTCCTTGGCAAGGGTCAATCATCACCTTCAGTGAGCTCTGTTCATTATTCTCATGCATCTAGGCTAACAGACCTTTGAAATATCAGTAATTTTCTTTCGTACCCCTTGATGGCACAACTGTCAGCACCAGAGACAATACCACCAAACCAGGAGACCACAGAACCCCTCATTGTTTTCTTGTTCCCCACATACCATCTCTATGTACAGTAAATGTTAATTATTAACTATCCTGTACCCACCAATGTAAAAGAAGTGTGTGTCTCTCCATTTTCCCTTTTATCCAATCCTTGATATTTCCCCACTTTGCTTTCTCCTGCCCCCTTAATTTACCACCAATGAATTTCATATAACCCTCCTTACATCTCCTCCTCTGATTTGAATGTGTAAAATAAGCTGCAAAACTGCCATTCTTGGGAGCATTTTCTCAATCTGCTGAGATTTTGCTTTCTGGCAATTGTGGTCAGTCTGGCTCAAATACATTCATAAAATTTCTCTACAGGTTTGGAAGTTTCTTACATTGACATGTAATTCCTAACAACATTAATAATTCTTGAGCATCATTTAATACTTAGAGTTCAAGTTTCCCTAGTTGCCTCAGAAATGTCTTTTTACTGCTGGCTGGTTCAAGTCAGGAAAACAGAATGGTCCTTCTGAAAAAAAGTGGAAGCTTTTCTTTCAAACACCTAGGCAAATCTCCTTGTGCCTCACTGGCCTAAATGAATCCTAGACTTCCTCCTGAACCAAACACTACGGCTCAGGATAGGCTATGTTAATAGACTTGAGCCAATCGCATCGCACACCTGAAGCTGGGGTTCTTCTCCCACCCCACCAAATAGGTAAGAATAGTAGCTAACATAAAGCGCTTACATTAATTAGGGTTAACTGTTCCCACCAGAGCTGTCTGGGATGGGTATTATTGTTATCTTTATTTTACTGACAAGGCACAGAGAAGTTAAGTAGCTTGCCCAAGTTCACACAGCTAATAAATACACGGTAGAGTGAACCCAGGTAGCCTGACTCCAGATATACGGTGATGGAAGGAGAGCTGATTCTGGGTGGCAAGCACATAATACAATGCATACATGATGTAATGTAGAGTTGTACACCTGGAAACTATATTGCCAACCAATGTCACCCCAATAAATTTAACAATAAAAAAAAAGATTTAAAAAAAGAAACTGCATTCTTTTTTTAAATATATTTCTCAATTACAGTTGACATACACTACTATATTAGTTTCAGATGTACAACATAGTGATTATACATTTATATAACTTACAAAGTGACCAGCCTGACAAATCTAGTACCATACCTGTTACAATATTATTGACTATATACCCTATGCTATCCTTTACATCCTCATGACTATTTTTATCTACCAATTTGTACCTCTAAATCCCTTCCCCTCCTTCACCCATTCTCCCAATACTCCTCCAATGTGGCAACCATCAAAATGTTCCCTTATCTATAAATCTTTTTTTTAAAGCATTGGATCTTTTTTATTTGTTTGTTTGTTTATTGTTTTTGACAGAGAGAGAGAGAGCTACAGAGAGAGAGAGAGAGCTACAGAGAGAGAGAGAGAGAACTGAACTGGGGGCACTCCCAGTTCAGCACATGGGTCCACAGGGCCGGGGCCAGGATTCGATCCTGGGTCCCCGGCACTGCAAAGTGAGCGCTTAACCCACTGAGCCATCCTGGCTTCCTCTGAATTTTTTTTTAAAGATTTATTTTTGTTGTTTTTGACAGAGAGAGAGAGATACAGAGACAGAGACAGAGAGAAGGGGGAGGGCCCAGAGCAGTCTCCATAGTTGCACATCATTAGTTGTGACATAGTTTCATTCCACATACTTGGATGTGGGGCCACACTTGGCAGGAACCATACTGGGCAGGGGGTGCAGTTCAGCATAGAGATTTGCCAGTCCAGGATTTGATCCTTGGACCTCATGGTTGCAAGGTAAGTACTCAACCTGCTGAACTATCATGGCATCCCATATCCCCAATTATTCATTTCTTATTTTCTTTTTCTTCTTCTTTTTATTTTTTAATTTTTATTTATTTATTTTATTTTTTGACAGACAGAGAGAGAGAGAGACAGAGAGACAGACAGAGAGAGAACTGAACTGGGGGAACTCCCCAGTTCAGCATGTGGGTCCGCCTAGGCTGGAGCTGGGATTCGATCCTCGGTCCTCGGGGCTTCAAAGTGAGCGCTTAATCCACTGAGCCATCCCGGCTTTCCCTCTTCTTTTTAAAGAAGTTCCTCTAACATTTCTTGTAATATTAGTTTGGTAGTGATGAACTTCTTTAGCTTTTTCTTGTCTGAGAAGCTCTATACCTCTCCTCCAAGTGATAGTATGTTGAGTAAAATAATCTTGGTTGGCAGTCCTTGCTTTTTCTCACTTTGAATATTTCATGCCAACCCCTTCTGGACTGCATAATTTCTGTTGAGAAAGCTGACAGGGAATGCCAGGTTGGCTCATCAGGTTGAGCGCTTGCCTTGCAGCCATGAGGTCCAAGGATCAAGTCCTGGCCCTAGCCCTTCCAGACCCATATGCTGAACTGGAGCATGCTTCCCATGTGGAAGGCTCCCAGTTCAGTTCCTGCCTGGGGTGTGCTTCCCATGTGGGAAGCCCACAGTTTACTTGGCCATGCTACCCATGTGGGAGGTCCCAGGTTTGGTTTCCACCCTGTATGGCCCCACATCCACCTGTGGAATGAAACTGTGTTGAAACTGTGTTGACACTGATAATGTACGGCCATGGAGACTGCTCTGGGCCCTTCCCCTTCTCTCTCTGTCTCTCTCTGTCAAACAATAAAACAAAACCTTAAAAAAAGAGATAAATCAGCTGACAGTCTTATAGTCTTATAGGATCTCCCTTGTAGGTAACTGCTTTTGTCTTGCTACTTTTAAGATTCTCTCTTTGTTCTTAACCTTTGGCATTTTAATTATGATGTGTCTTGGTGTGGACCTGTTTCGATTCATCTTGTTTGGGACTATCTGTCCTTCCTGGGTTTATATGTCTATTTCCTTCACCAAGTTTGGGAAGATTTCCATCATTTCCTCAAATAGGTTTTCAATCCCGTGCTTTCTCTCCTCTCCTTCTGGTACCCCTGGGATGTGAATGTTGGTATGCTTGATGTTGTCTCAAAGAACCCTTATATCAGGGGTGTCCAACCTTTTGGCTTCTCTGGTCTACATTGGGAGAATTATCTTGGGCCACACATAAAATACACTAACACTAATGATAGCTAATGAACTAAAAAAAAATCTCAAAAAAAATCTCATAATGTTTTTAGAAAATTTACAAATTTGTGTTGGGCTGCATTCAAAACCATCTTAGGCCACATGTAACCCATGGGCCACAGGTTGGAAAAGATTGCCTTAAACTATTCTTATTGGGGGGAGCGGATTTTTTTTTTTCCTTTTTGCTGTTCTCATTGGGTGTTTTTTGCTACCTTATCTTCCAAATCACTGATTTGATCCTCTGTTTCATTTATTGTACTGTGGAATCCCTCTAACATATTCTTTATTTCAGTTACTGTATTCTTCACTTCTGACTGGTTCTTTTTTTGTTTTCATCTCCATTTTAATGTTTCCTATATGGTTGCTGAACTTCTCCCTGAGATCACTGAGCAATCTGATAAACAGTATTTTGAACTCTGCATCTTGTCCCCCATGTTGTTTATTTCTTTTTCTGGAGCTTTGTTCTGTTCTTTTATTTTGGGGTACATTTCTTTGTCTCTTATTTTAGTTGCCTTCCTGTGCTGTTTTCCCTGTATTAGGTAGAGGTGCTATGTCTCCTGGTCTTAGTAAAGTGCCTTTATGTAATAGATGCCCTGTGTGACTGAGTGTTGCATTTCCCTGGTCACATGAGACATGTCCCTTATGTGGGTTGTGTGTACCCTCCTATTGTAGTTGAACCTTGATTGATGATGGCATATCATTGGGGGTTTATGACCCACAGGCTGATTTGTTGTGTGGACAGTTCATGACTACAGTGGAGGAGCTGTTGTGCAGGGGCTGACCCTATCGAGTAGGATGTACTTTAGAAGGGCTCTGGTGCCTGCCTACTCTTCCCTTTGGGTGTGTCATTTGTGGAGGTAGTTGTGTGTTACTCTGTGTAATCTGTAGCTGGTTGCCAGGAATATTGTTTCTGGGGCTTCTTGGGACATGCTGTGATGCAGGCATGTTCAGCTGCTGCCTGTTCACTGCCCAGGGTCACTTGGTATAAGCTACAAAGTGATCTGTATATGGTTGCCACTTGTGCTGGTCTTGAAGGTTCCAATGAGGGGCTAAGCTGGAAACTGAGGCAGACTGCCTCTAGTGTCAGCCGTGGAGTTGCTTAGCAAGATGTATGGGACACCCCAAGGCCAGATGCTGCTTGTTTCAGGTTAATGAACCTTTTAGAGATTTCAGGAAAATCCAAAGCATGAGCCAAGACAGGCCATTCATATAGAAAAATCACTGGAGGTAGCTTGGGTGGGCCTGCAAGTTGGGTTAGGCAGGGTCTCACAGAATCACTAGGAATGAATGAACAGTATTAACCAAGCTAATGGGGACTCAGACATGGTGCCTACCTACCTACCTGCACATGCAGGTTGGTGGAGGGAGGGCTCAATCTAGAGAAAACTTTCTGTCCAGCCCTCACCCTGACCCAGACAACTAAGTTCCTCTCCATGTGTCCCTGGCTACTTTTGAGCTGTTGCCCCAGTGCTGGAGCTCAGAGTGAGTGAGTCTGTGTACAGGTGCTTTAAAAGGAGCGCATGGGACTCCAGCAGCCTTCCATCTCACTCAGCCACAATCTCTGCTGGTTTTCACAGCCAGAAGTTATGGGAACTTCTCTTTATGGCACTGGAACTCTTGGCTGGGAGTCCAGGTGTGGGGCTGGGACTCCTCACTCCCCAGGGTGTGGGGACCTCCATAGCCCAGATGCCACTACCAATGTTTTACCACCACACATGGGTGTAAGACCAGACCATTTCATATCTCTGCCCTTCGGACTAGTCTTGAGGTGACTTCTTATATATATTTTTAGTTATACTGACTTATGTTCAGCTAAACATCGGCCCGATCTTAATGATGGTAATTCTATAGTTTAGTTGTAATTTTGAGGTGGTCATGAGAGGAGGCAAGCATTGTGTTTACCTACTCTACTATCTGTGCAGAAGCCACCACAATTTTTTTTTAAGATTTATTTTTTTATTGTTTGAGAGAAGGTGTGAGAGAGAAACAGAGGGAATGGGGAGGGTCCAGAGCATTCTCTATAGTTGTATATCATTAGATTTTTAACATAGTTTCATTCCACACAGGTGGATGTGGGGCTGCACAGGCAGAACCAAACTGGGGGCCTCCATAATGCAATAAACTTTGTCACCATCTTAGTGGTTACCAGTTGCACACTGCATTTCAGCATGTGGGTATGCACGGTCCAGGGATGGGATTAGCTTCCCAAAACTGGCAGTTGCAAAGCAAGCACTCAACCTGTTGAGCCATCCTGGCATACACCCTCCACAATTCTTATGTTCAAAATTATGTTCAAATTTTTCTGTTCAAATGTGGGTTTTCTGTGCTATATGGACCCAGACTGACATGCATCATTATCTTCAATGAACCTTTTTCCACTTTATCCAACCACTTTCAAGGTCACATCCTGTACTTTGTCATCCTTCAAACTTCTCTGTCTCTTAAATTATGAATTTGAACATCACAGTTACGTTTTCTAACCACATCTTTTTTATCTTGCTTGTTCAGTTACTCTCACTGCAACTAGTAGTTAACCTCATAGGGATCTCCAAAACATTGTATTTCAAAATGATTATACAAATTTACACTCCCTCAAGCAGCATATTATTTCTCATTGCTCCATATCATAGATAACACTTGATGTTTCAGACTTTTAAGATCTTATTCTTCTGGGTACTGAACACACAATGCAATACACAGACAATATAATGTAGAATTGGACACCTGGAGAGCACATAATGCAACACATAGACAATGTAATATAGAATTGGACACCTGGAACCTATTTAATTTTCACCAAACAATGTTACCCCAATTAATTTAGCAATTAATATAAATAAACATATAAATACTTTTATTTTTGGGGGTGTGAAATTTAATTTTCTGTAATTACTAATGAGGTTGATCATTTTTTTTTTTTGAGTATTTTTTTTTTTTTATCTTTTCACATTTATAGAGAGAAATTATCTTTTTTTCTTCAGTGCATATTTATTTCTATTTTACTTTTGACAGATAGAGAGAGAGACAGAGACAGAGACAGTTAGAGAACCGAACTGTGGGAACTCCCCAGTTCAGCATGTGGGTCCGCCTGGGCCGGAGCCGGGATTCGATCCTCGGTCCTCGTGGCCTCAAAGCGAGCGCTCAACCCGCTGAGCCGTCCCGGCTTTCCCCGATCATTTTTTCATATATTGATTGTCCATGTGTATTTCCTCTTCTGTGAAATACTTTGTGTCTTCTTTTCTATTGAGTTGTTTGTCTTTTTGTTATTGATTTGTGTTTGTTATACACTGTAAATATGAAACCGATGTCTGTTATATGTGTTTGCAAATATCTTCTTGTACTCTTGTCTTTCATTCTATGGTGAATCTTATGGAACAGAAGTTTTTGATTTTTAAAAATAAAATATGTGGGGATGCTGGGATAGCTCAGCAGGGTGAGTGCTTGCCTTGCAACTGTGAGCTCTTGGAATCGAGTCCTGGCCATGGCCCATGTAAACCCATATACTGAACTGCAATGCAACCAGTAACCATGAGGATGACAGCAAAGTTTGTGTCTCATGCTGTATTGGGAGGCCCCCAGTTCGGTTCCTGCCCTGCGCCGCCCCACATCCACCTGTGTGGAATAAAACTGTCAAAACCAATGATGTACAGTTATGGAGACTGCTCTGAGCCCTCCCCCCTTCTTTCTCTCTCTCTCTCACCTTCTCTCAAAATAAAATAAAATATATTTTTTAAAAGATTTATTTTATTGGATTTTGACAGAGAGAAACAGAGACAGAGAGAAGGGGGAGGGCCCAGAGCAGTCTCCATAGTTGACAGCATTAGTTTTTCATATAGTTTCACTCCACAGGTGGGCACGAGGCTGCACAGGGAAGGAACTGGGCTGGGAGCCTACCGCATAGGTCCCAGCAAGAACTGAACTGGGGGCACACCCCAGTCCAGCATGTGGGTCCGCATGGGCCAGGGCCAGGGCCAGGGCCAGGATTCGATCCTCGGTCCTCGGGGCTTCAAAGCAAGCGCTTTACCTGCTGAGCCATCCCAGCTTTCCCTAATAAAATTTTAAAACGACAAAATATAGTATCTCAATCTCCTATAAATTAAATCCAAAATTTGGCAGTACACAGCTAGTATACAGCTTCATATTCATCAAAAACGCACGATTCTACTCTCCTCCTAATTTGCCATCCTTAGCTTCCCACCTCATAGTTCAAAATAACCATTTATGTGAACTGTGATTAGGCAATTTGCAATCCCACCAACAGTGTATGAGGGTTCCCTTTGCTCTGCATCCTTGCCAACATTTGTTGTTGGTCGATTTATTGATGATAGTCATCCTGGCAGGTGAGAGGTGCTATCTCATTGTGGTTTTAATTTGCATTTCTCTGAAGATTAGTGATGTTGAGCATCTTTTCATGTATCTACTGACCATCTGTATGTCCTCTATGGAGAAATGTCTATTCAGGTTATCTGCCCATTTTCTAATTGGATTTGTTTGTTTTTGGTGTTGAGTTGTATGAGTTCTTTATTCTTTTTAAAGATTTATTTTTATTGTTTTTTTGACAAAGAGAGAGAGAGAACGGGGAGGGCCCAGAGCAGTCTCCATAGTTGACAGCATTAGTTTTCCATATAGTTTCGCTCCACAGGTGGGCACGAGGCTGCGCAGGGCAGGAACTGAGCTGGGAGCCTCCTGCATAGGCCCCAGCAAGAACTGAACTGGGGGCACACCCCAGTTCATCATATGGGTCTGCATGGGCTGGGACCGGGTTTCGATCCTCAGGTTCTGGGGCTGCAAAGCGAGTGCTTAACCCGCTGAGCCATCCCAGCTTCCCCTGTATGAGTTTTTAAAATTAATTTTGGATATTAACCTCTGATAATATGTATCATTGGTGAATATCTTCTCCAATTCAGTAGGTTGTCTTTTTGTTTTCTTGATGATTTTATGCTATTTTCAATAATCATTTGGGCAGACTTATTGAGACAATTTCTGGATTCTCTTATTTTGTTCCATTGGTATACGTGGCTATCCCTCCACCAATACCACATTGTCTTGATTATACTAGCTATACATTAAGCCTTAATATTGAGCAGAGTAATTCCTCCCATTTTACTTTTTAAAACTTATTTTGGGGTATTTAGAGCCTATGCTTTTCCATATACATTTTAGAATAAGCTTGCATATGTCTTCTGTGTCAATTGACATAATCATATGCTTTTATTTCTTAGTCTGTTGATGAGACAGGATAACTTAGCAAGACTTAGGCAGTCTGGGAGGCCTCGGTAACCATGACTCTCATACCTAAGAAATGCAATTGTAACCCTGGGACTTGTGATGCTCATATTGAAGGAATGTAAATGTAACAGTGGGTTTCTAGAGGATGGTAGCAGATGGGATTGGGTGGGAAGATGCCAAGGCCACCTAGACCTCCTTCTGGTTTGTTTTAAGATTCCCTTAACTCAATCACCCAGGCATGTCAACCCAAAAGATAAGAACAAAAGCCTTAGATGCAATAAAAAGTATAAAAACAGTGACTTGTAATCTTAACATAGGCATTTCACTTTTGGGTGTCCCCTCTCATTTTGAGAGCTTTCCTTCTTTCCAATAAACTTCTGATTAACCTTTTCTGTGGAGTCTGCATCCTCATTCTTTGAGTGCATGAGGCAAAGAAGCTCGGATGGGCCACACACAATTCTCCTGTGTCATTGATATGGTAGATTACATTGATTCTTGAATAGTGAACCACTCTTGTACTACTGGAATAAATTCCACTTGGTTGTGGGGTAGCATTCATTTTGTACATTGATGGATTTGGTTTGCTAATATTTTACTGAGTACTTTTATGCCTGGCTTTGTGAGACATTAGTTTATAGTTTTCCCTTTTATGCTGTCTTTGTCTGGTTTTGGTATCACAGTAATATTAGCGGCCTCATAAAGTGATCTGAGAAGTGTTCTCTTCTACTTTCTTGGAGAGTTTGTATAATTTTGATATAGATTCTTTAAATGTTTTGGAAGAATTCTTCAGTGAAACAAAATGAGCATGATTTCTTTTTCAGGAGCTTTTTAAGTTGTGAATCCAATTTATTTCATGGTAAAAGGACTATTCAGATGATCTATTTTATCTTGGTTTAGTTTTTAGTACTATACTAGGGTTCTCCAGAGAAACCAAATAGGATATATAGATATACAGAAAGAAACATATTATGGGAAACTGGTTCATGTGGTTATGAAGGCTGAGAAGTCCCATGATCTCCACCTTTAAACTGGAGGTTCAAGAAAGCTGGTGACATACAAGTTCTAGTCCAAACCTGAAGACCTGAAAACCAGTGGAGCCAAGGGTGTAAGTCCCAGTTCAAGTCCCAAGACCTGAGAACCAGGAGCACTGCTGTCCAAGGACAAAAGAAGATGGATGCCCCACCTTAAGCAGATAGTAAATGCAACCTTCCTCAGTCTTTTTGTTCTATTCAAGACCTGAATCTCTGATCCCACCCCCATTCCCTGAGGGCAATCTTTTTTACTCAATATACCAATTCAAATGCTAATTTATTCCAGAAACACCCTCACAGACTCACCCAGAAATAATGTGTTACCAGTTATCTGGGCAACTTTTAGCAAGTTAACAAATAAAATTAACCATTGGAGGTACCTTGTGGTTTTGGAAAAATTAGGATCTACAGTTATAACCCTTGCTTGATTTCAGATACTGGTATTTATATCTTCTTTTTATCTTTGTCAGTGTTGCTAGAGGGTTATCAATTTATTGATATTTTTTTTAAAGAACCACTTTTTTGTTTCATTGCTTTCTCTATTGTTTCTTTGTTTTCAATTTCAGCAATTTCTGTTATTTTCATTATTTCCTCCTGCTTTCTTTGGTTCATTTTGCTTTTGTTTTCTAGTTGCTTGAAGAAGGGGCTTAGATGATTGATTTGAGACCTTTCCTCTTTTCTAATGTAAACAGCATTTAGTTTTACACATTTCTCTTTCATGGGATTGTAAAACACTGCAGCCACTTTAAAAAACAACTTTGTATTACGATGGAGCAAGTTCACCCTGAGATATACCCAGGAGAATTGAAAACATATGTTCACAAAAAAACTTGTATAGGAATGTTCACAAGCAGCATTATTCATAACCAAAACAGTGTAATGTCCATCATTTGTTGAATGGATAAACAAAATGTGTTATATGAGTATCTATATAGTGGAATATTTGAAAACAGAAGAAATGAAGTACTGATACATGCTACATTGAGGAAACTTGCTTATGTTAAGTGAAAGAAGCCAATTACAAACGGCTACATATTGTATGATTTCATTTAAGACAAATAAAGAATGGGCAAATCCACAGAAATAGAAGGTAGGTTACTTTTTAGTGTATGGGGCCAATGAAGAATGAGAAGTAATTGCAAACAGGTATGGGGTGTGTTTTGGGGTGATGTTCTTAGATAGTGGTGATGGTTGCACAACTCTGAATATACTAAAAACCACTGAATAGTATACTTTAAGAGGGTAAATCAGTTCTATTTTTTAAAGATATATTTTATTGTTTTTGAAAGAGACAGAGGGGGAAGCCGGGATGGCTCAGTGGGTTAAGCGCTCACTTTGCAGCGCCGGGGACCCAGGATCAAATCCTGGCCCCGGCCTGTGTGGACCCATGTGCTGAACTGGGGAGTTCCCCCAGTTCTCTCTCTCTCTCTCTCTCTCTGTCAAAAACAATAAAACAACAACAACAACAAAGGAAAGAGACAGAGACAGACAGAGACAGAGAGAAGGGGGAGGGCCCAGAACAGTCTCCATAGTTGTACATTATCAGTTTTCAACATGGTTTCATTCCATACAGGTGGGCAGGGGCCATGTAGGGTGGGAACTGGGCTGGGGGCCTCCTGTATGAGAAGTACGCCCCCTCGAGCCAGGGGCCAAACCAGGGGCCTCCCATATGGGAAGCTAACCCCAGTGAGAAAAAAACTGGGGGCCTCCCACATGGGAAGCACACCGCAGTTCAGTATATGGGTCCACACTGGCCGGGCCTGGGATTCAATCCTTGGTTCCCAGGGCTGCAAAGCAAGCACTTAACTTGCTGAGCCAGCTTCCCAAGTGGGTAAAATATTTATCAATGAAGCTACTATATAAAAAACATTTCCGGGAACCTGGGATGGCTCAGTGGGTTATGCGATCGCTTTGCAGCCCTGGAGCCCGAAGATCGAATCCCGACCCCAGCCCAGGCGGACCTATATGCTGAACTAGGGTGTGTCCCCAGTTCAATTCTTGCTGGCAGCCTATGCGGGAGGCTCCTGGCCCAGTTCCTGCCCTGCACAGCGCCACATCCACCTGTGGAGTAAAACTATATGGAAAACTAATACTGTCAACTATGGAGACTGTTCTGGGCCCTCCCTTCCTCTTTGTTTCTGTCTCTCTCCTGTCAAAAAAACAGTAAAAATAAATCTTAAAAAAACAAAAAAACATTTCCCTTTCAAGCATGGCTTTAGATGAGTCCCACATACTTGTATTTTGATATGTTGTATTTTCATTTTCACTCAACTCTATGTATTCTTAAAAAAAAAATTTCCTTTGAGGTTTCCTGTTTGATCCATGGATTATTTAGCAGTGCTAAATTTTTATTTTCAAGTGTTCATTGATTTCCCTGTTGCATTTTTGTTATTGACTTCTCCTTTGATTCCATTACAGTTAGAGAACATATTCTGTGTGGTAGGTAGAATAATGCCCCCAACAATGTGTCCATGTCTTTATCCCCAGAACCTGTGAATGCTAAATTACACGGAACAGTTAAGATTGCAGATAAGGGAAGCCACAATGACTCAGCGGGTTAAGCACTTTGCAGCCCTGGTCACTGAGGATCAAATCCCAGCCTGGGTCCTTGCAGATACATATGCTGAACTGGGGTGCACTGCCCGTGCAGGAGGCCCCAAGTTCGGTTCTCGCACCCCATTCGGCCCCTGACTCCAGGGGGCGTGCCTCCCATGCAGGAGGTCCCCAATCTGGCTCCTGTCCTGCGCGGCCCCCGCCCACCTGTGTGTAATGAAACCATGTGGAAATTGATGATGTACAACTATGGAAACTGCTCTAGGCCCTCTCCCTTCTCTCTCTGTCTCTCTGTCTCTGTCAAAAACAATAAAATAAATCATTTAGAAAAAAGATTGTGGATTAAATTTTAGTTGCTAATCAATTTACATAAAGTAGGGAAATTATTCTGGGTTATCACATAATCCATGTCTAATAACGAGTCCTTAAAAGTAGAGGAGAGAAGGTCAGAGAGATGCAGCATAATATAGACTCAACCTGCCATTGCTGACTTTGAAGTTGAAATGGGGATACAAGCCAAGGAATCTGGTAGCCTCTAAAATGTGGGAATATCCTTCAGTTTAAAGCCTGAAAGTAAACATGGACCTCAGTCCTAAAACCACAAGGAAATGAAATGTCAACAACCCCAGTAAGCAAGGAAATGGGCTCTCTCCTAGAGCATCCAGAAACGAATACAGCCATGTTCTAACACCTTGACTTTGAACGCAATGAGACAAGGGCTCTACCTCTCAGAGAACTGGAGTGAATGTGGGGCTCCCCTTATGTGTTGGTCTTTCTCAGGGATTATACTCCTGTAATGCGTATTGTGCAGTGCCTGAAAATAGTTGCCATAGTAGTTTGTCCAGTTTTAGTTGCTTATGGTGGGCAAGCAGATTCAGTACCAATTACTCCATCATCATCAGAAATGGAAGTTGGTTTGTTTACTTTTCTATTGCATTAAAATGAAAAAAAAATGTACTATAATACATAGGTAGGATCACCAAGGGTTTCACAGGTAGACACCTTGGGAATAAAGGTCTAGATCATACCACCAAGTAAAACACCATCATTAACTGAGGGAAAGAGAATATGAAATGGAGCTTTTGGAATGAACACTACAAATACCAATCATGGCCTTGTGACCAGTTACTGTTTTATCATGCTCTTGTTTCCTCTTCATACTTCACATAGAATGTTTGGGGATACATCTAACATTTTTAGTCCACATATTTGAGAATGTAGATATAAGATCCCAGAGATTATGCACTTGGAGTTGAATGCAATTATTCACAAAACTTTGGGTTGTCTTTCTTTGGGATGGCCATAGGACAGTACATTTAGGGATTTACACAAAATAGTGTGTTAAGCAGAGACATTTTTGGAATAAGGGGAGAAAAGTGTATTCATTCATTAAACACGTTTATTGAACATCTACTGTGCCAGGTACATTTTTAGGCTTGTGGATACATCAATAAATAGGAAAAGTTCCCTGATCTCATGAAGACTATATTCCAACAGAGGAAGACAGAAAATAAATGGCTATAATAAATAGGTAAATGATACAGTATGTAAAAAAGCAGTAAACATTATGGGGAAAACTAGAGCAAGGTAATAGTTTAGATATGCTGGGCATGGGGTGAGATGGGATATAGACAGACTGCAGTTTTAAATAGCACAATCAGAGTAGGCACCCCTGAGGAGGGAGATATGAACAAAAACTTCAAAGAGGTGAGGGAGTTAGTTAAATGGATATCTGGGGGTGGGGGGGAAGAATGGGTCAGACATCCAAGTGGGGCCCACTGGGTTCTCTGCTTAGGGTCACATATACTTAATATCAAGGTGTTGGTTGGGTTGGATTGTTCTCTGGAAATTCTGGGGAGAAATCTGCTTCCAAGCTCATCTGACCTGATGGTAGAATTTAGTTCATTGGCCTTGCTGTCAGCCTTGGGCTGCTCTCAGCTTGTAGAGGCTACCCTTACTTCTTGACATAAAGCCCCACCATCTTCATGAAATGGCACATGAAATCTTTCTCATGCTAAAATATCTCCAACTTCCTCTTTTGCTACCAGTCAGAAAAAATAATTGCTTGTAAAGAGCTCATGTAGGGGAAGCTGGGATGGCTCAGTGGGTTAGGCACTCACTTTGCAGCGCCGGGGACCAGGGATCGAATCCTGGCCCTGGCCAGAGCGGAACCATATGCTGAACTGGGAGCTCCCCCAGTTCAGTTCTCTCTCTGTCTCTATCTCTGTATCTCTCTCTCTCTCTCTCTCTTTCTCTCTCTCTCTCTGTCAAAAATAAAAA
>PVKE010035863.1:0-16674 GCA_004027555.1 Craseonycteris thonglongyai
ATAAAAAAATTAAAAGAATGGTAGAGACAACTACTTGCCTATACAATATTTATTCTTCCCTTTTTCTTTAGTAACAATACCATGATTTTGTTGTAGGTAAAAAATTATATTTCCTGGCCTGCTTTGTAAATAAGATTTATCGTGTAACTAATTTATGGCCAATGAGACAAAAATTCCCATTAACAATAAAATGAATAAATAAGTTGTAGAATGGAATACTATGCAGTGATGAGATTAAACAAATTATAACCAATTCAACAACATGAATGAATCTCACAAATATAATGTTGAACAAAAGAATTCAGACACTACTAAGTCTACGCCATATAATTCCATTTATATGAACAACAAAACCAATCAAAATAATCCATGCTTTTAGAAATCAGGACAGTGATTATTTGGGGAGGAGCAATGGCTTGGGGTTTGAGATATGGGGGAGGCTTCTGGGATGTTAGTAATTTTGTTTCTTTTTAAATTAAATTGATTGGTATAACATTAATTAATAACATTATATGAATTTCACATGTACAACTTTATAACATCTGTATACTCTATTGCAGGGCTGGGCAAGATTTTGACCATGAAGCAATTTGGGGGTAACCCCCTGAATTAAGAAAAAGATGTCATAGAAGATGCCACATTAAACCAGGGCCTAATAGCTAGGCAGCTAACCATAAAAGAAACATAATTTTTGCATGCACACGTACAGCTGCTAGAGGCAAGAATCAGCTCTTCACAATCAAGGCTGATGTATGTGTCTGAACAAGCAAAAATGAATAGCTAGTGGACTGTAACAGTTGGGAAAAATTAGAAGTAGCTCTTGTCCTGAAAAAGTTTTTCCAGGCCTGCTCTATTGTGTACTCAATTTTTGCTTTTTAATTTAAGTAATGGCTACCTGAGCATGTTCAGTTTGTGGAACTTCATTGAATCACACACATACCAGGAGTGCCAAAAACATGTAAATACATTTTAAGAGATGTTATTCATGTATTACTTTTTTATGGTAACAATGTGTTGTACAACTTTTGCTCAAAAGATGGCGTTAATCAAATGAATGCTAGCGACAGGCAGGACCGTCAAAGAAAATGGAAGAAGTATGGTTGTTGTTCGAGGAGTACAAGACCATTTTGAAGAGGTATTTGAAATTTGAGAACATTGTGGAAATACAATGACAATGGTGGCATGAGGATGCAACAGAACGTTCAACTCACCTAACTATTGCACACATTCATGATAAGTTAGACATGCATGGTAAATTAAAACAACATGTGCAGCAATACAAGTGGACACTGGTCAATGTTACTCAGACAGTAGTTCACCATAATTGGAAGTGTCTGGATGCTGATGGTAACCACTTTGAGTACCTCGTGTAATTGCAGAAGTCAAATGTGACTTGTATTCATCTTTTGTTATCAGTATATATTGAGTATTAGCATTTTCATACAATCTTTTTCTTTTCTTAAAATGTGTATACACTTTTTGGTACCCTTTGTATATATTTCTGCAAATATATAATATATTTTATTTCAATAATTTTTAAAAAATATGTGAAACTCTGATGGTAAAATTCCAAATATCAGCCATTAGATAAAGAAAGATTGGTCAACTGTCAACTACATACACAGAAGAGCCGAAGCTAGTTTATTTAGCTGTCCTAAGGAAAAGCTTTGCTCAGCAAACTTGCTTCAGAGCGTAACCAGGAATTCAAGATGATAGTAGCTATTTTCCCCCAAGTGAGAAATATCTATATGTCAAGTAGCCGCATAAATCCAGTCCAGAGTCACCATGCCCAATGCAGCATAGCTAACATTTTATAAACTCTGAAGAAGGGATTGCATGTTTATTATCTCACTGACTTTACAAGAGCTTTGAGAAGTAGTTATTAGACTCCTTGGAAAATGATGAGTATTAATGATGCCAGTCCCCAAACTTATTACTAAGTCCTGCATTATTCAGGACTCTGTTTATTGCAGGTGAGAATCACCCAATTCAAACTAACTTAAGAGAAAGGGAAGTGTAGGAATATAGCTAGTTTCTTACATAGCTGGATCCAGGGTCTCAAGTTCTTTTAAGTTTTGGTCTTAGATAGGCCTCTTAGACAGGCCTGCTCTGTGCGGCAAGATGTTCTCCAGCATCCTCAGTTTTACATTCTACCAATCTGGCAATCTAGCAAAAATTAAGTCTTTCCCAATAGCTCTTGCACAAAAGTCTGGAGAAGGGTCTGATCAACCCAAGTAGGGTCATATGTTCATTCCTGGACCAATTGATGTGGCCAGAGAAGAGAACAATTATGTTCTTACCCTTTGTGGCTAGAGATTTGCGATGTCAGATCACATGAAATGAATTTCCCACAGGGAAGAGGAGCTCTGTTACCCCAAATTTGGACAAACACAGACTTCCACTATAATGCCTAATGAAGATTTCTTGGGAATGCAGACATTGTCCAGTGAATGTTTAAATATCGCTATATCCAAACAATATATGAATACCTTTCATTTGGATAGCATTTCACAACAAAGAGCTTTGAAATGAATATTAGCATTTAAGTCTTGTAACGAACACTGGGGAGAAAAATTATTTTCATTTCACAGATGAAGGAACAGGTCCATGAGGTTAATAATGTAAGGTTGTGCATCTAGTAAGTGGACCCCAATTTGAAACAAGGTCAATCTTGCACCACAGCCCCATACCTCTCAGTCCCCCAACATCTGTGATACCAAGTGGCCTTTCTAGGCCATATCATCTTTTTTTTTAAGTTGTTTTTAAGAGCTACTTTTAAAGCATAGGTCAGGGATACTCTCCAATAAAGGTATACCACATGCCTTTAAAACAATAGCAGGCCAGTACCAATGGCTATAGAACACCTTTCTAGAAATAAAGTCCGTCTTCATATTACCTTGCAATATGGCTGACTATCAAGGCCCAATGTGATCCCATCACTGCCCTGCAGTGACCATAACATGAAACAACTCACTAGTTTTTCTGCAAGGTCTGGAGCCCACCCACATGAAAATGTGCAGGGTTACCTCAAACTGTATCTCCCTCCTGGCCACACAGTCCCCCTGGCCACACAGAGGGTCTGCAAGCAGTGTTCCCACGGTGCAAGATGACATACCCACTAGCTATGTGTTGCTGCAGCTCCCTGCTTTATCGATACCATGTAGCTTTTAGGCCATGGTGCTCATATTTCTTAGGCATGTTGCTGATGGTGCAGAAATTTCAAATGTCATAAAGTTCTCAAAGTGTTCACTGTATCTCACTTTTGAATTCCACCTGTTTGGAATTCTGAAAACAGTGTTCATTCTTTAGGCTCAGTAGTAGCCTTACAATGCTTACATCATCAACAACGTTCACTGAAAGCCTTTGATGTCTGGGCTCTGAGGAGCTAGCTACTTACCAGGCTGGGGGGTTACGTGTCCCCATCCAGGAGAAGAGACACCGAACCATGACAGCTTTTGATAGATCACTCCTCCAAGGCAGTGAGATGTGAGATGATTAAATTTTGATGAGACAGAGATAGTCAGCGACACAGTAAGCTCTCAGGTGGTGAGGCATTGCTGTACATGAAGTGAGGAGAGATCATGGGACCAATGTACTAAATGTGCACTATGTGTGTCAGACACTGTACAAACATTAACTATTGTAGGTCATGTTCCCCAGGAAACAGACTGCGATGGAAGTTCAGTGTGAGGTGATCTCCTCACCGACACCTGAGAAGGACGAAGGGCACAGAGGAGGAAGTGGAGTGATAATGCAGTTTCCACAGAGGCCTCCAGCAGTCCTCCTTTGGGAAGACTCTAAACTAGATATACCTTCAGAGTTGTCCTAAATTTAGGTAAGGGGGCAGGCCTTTTTGCCCCACCCCCAACATACAAGTGATGTCATTACATGCTGGCTGTCCAGGGGGAGGCAGCAGAATTTGGAGTAACTAACTCCTTTCAACTGATGGCAGTTCTGGAAAAGGCTCAGCTGAGAAAGATCGACAGATAATGTCCTGTTGGGAGGGAGGCGGGGAGTGCCTTGGTCCTGAAAGGGTGACCTGGGTAGCATATCACAGCATCCACTACATTTTATTATTGAATCTGTATGACAGTGCTATGATGGAGTTAGTAGAATCACCATTTTCAGATGAGGAAACCAAGGCTCAGAGGGGCCATCAAGCCTATCTAGGTTCACGCAGTCAGGATTTGAGCCCAGGTCAGACTGCCTACAAAATGCATGTGCTTTCTACCACACCACTCTGCCTCAGAAAGGAAGCAAAATGAAAAGCAGAAAGAAGATAGAGTAACCCTCTCACTTCATAATTTTGTAGGAGATGCAAATAAAGTGGTTAAGTGCACAATCTAGAGGGATTCTGGCTAGCTTTGAATATCTGCTGTACTGCTTACCATTTAACTTCTCTATGCTTACCATTTAACTTCTCTATGCCTCAGTTTCCTTGTTAGTAAAATAATAGTATGTGCCTCAAGGGTTATTATAAAGTTTAAGCAAAATAGTAAATGTAGTCCATGCCAAGGGCCTAGCACTGTGCTGGGCCACTACTAAGCACCTGCTAAACTATTATGGTAACATTCCATTTATGATAACGCTTTTGACAGTGTAGGAATCTCTTTAGGTTTCCGCTGAGTCTTTCTCACAATATCCAAAGAATAATGCCTCCCCCCAGGTACCATACACACAGCCTCATCAACAATGAAGGTTCTCGATTGCTCCATGGACCTGGATATTTTAAGAATCCAATTTTTAGATGGTTAGGGTAACTCCAAAAATTTGAAAAGGAAGCAAGTGCCAATCATGCCTAAGCCTTCAGTACATAATCCCGGAAGCCAACAAAATAAAAGAGAACTATTAAAATAGCTCTTTCTAGTCTGCCAAACAAAAGACATTTTATAGACGTTAGCTTTTTAGAAATCTTGGACAGTGCATGAGTGGAGTCTGTTCAACTTCCAAAGAAACCTCCGTTGAGTTTTGTAATTCATATCCCACAGCCTGGGAAAGGGGATCATTAACCTTGCTGCTGCAATTTTACCAATACTGCCTCTGGGTAGCAGAGCATAAAGATCTAAAGCTTCAGTGCGTATTTCTTAGGTATGTGGCAAGTATTTTATTACTACATACCCCCCTGGAGCCACTCAATGACTCAAAGTAAATTCTGCTCTCAGCTCAGTTCTGCCTACCATGTAGCCACATAAAACAAACAAACAAAGACAAAAAGAAAACACCCAGAAAGTTAAGTTGACCACTCTTTAAAATAAAATAATAGTTTTAAGGAGAAAATTATTTATCCAAGGATAGTGGGTTAAATGGTGGTCCCAAAATGGTAAGTCCACCTGGAACCTATAAATGAGACTTTATGTAGGAAACGGGTTTTGCAGATGTAATTAAGTTAAAGATTTCAAGATGAGATCATCCTGAATTATCTGGGTAGGACTTAAATCCAATAGCAGGTGTCCTTATAAGAGAATGGCAGGGGGGGGGGGATTTGAGACACACAGAGAAGGCCAGTAAGACTAGAGGTAGAGATTGGAGTTATGTATATGCACCCACAGCAAAGGAATCCCAGCAGCCACCAGAAGCTGGAAGGAGAAAGAGCAGATTCTCCCTTAGAGTACTCTGATTTCAGACTTCTGGCCTCCAGAACCATGAAAGAATAAAATTCTCTTCTTTTAAACCACCAAGTTGGTGGTTATTTTGTTACAGCAGCCATGGAAACTAACACACCAATCATTTCCTGTATAACCCATAGGTATATCAAGATATTTAAGTCTTTTATATATTCAATAAATTAATAATACCTGTTTTAAATGACACAATTTTTATTTTAAAAGAATACATACCAACTCTCCATTGCCCAATAAGTGTTGGCTCTATGTATTTTTCAGAATAAAGACTTATAAGGCTTTGTACCTAAACGTGCATCTAGATTCTGTGCTTTTGTCCAGAGTTGAGGAAATCACTTCTGAGATTGGGCCAGTCTCTCTTACTGATCTGGAAATATCCAGTTCTTTCCCTCTCACTAGACCCAGACCAGAGATAAAAAATTCAAATGTCCACAGAAAGCCAGGCATGTATATTCTTTTTTCTTTTTTTTTAAATCATTTTTTACATAAATATAGTTGGTATACAATCCTATATTGGTTATATTAGCTTCAGGCACACAATATAGTGATTCAACATTTTTTTATAACTCACAGTGTGATTATCCCATTACTTCTAATAGTCATCTGTCCATGTGCAAACTTATTAAAATACTATTGCAATATTCCCCTTCCCCTTTCAATGCAATGGGCCCACAGAAGATATTCAGGCCTATTGCATACTATGACAAATTAAGAAGAGTAACCTTATCTACAATTCAGCTCCAAATGCTTGTTGTCATAGAGAAGCCAAACTGAAATTTACCAAATCTT
Organism: Craseonycteris thonglongyai; assembly: GCA_004027555.1. NCBI lineage: Eukaryota > Metazoa > Chordata > Mammalia > Chiroptera > Craseonycteridae > Craseonycteris > Craseonycteris thonglongyai. The sequence goes on from PVKE010035863.1 coordinate 6,411, forward strand.
TGATATTTCAAGAGACACTAGAAATTTGGGTGTTTTTACATAAAAATCTTCTGGTTTGTTTGTTTGTTTGTTTGTTTGTTTGTTTTAATGTGTGCATCTAATTCAAATTCTCTTAAAACATTTTCAGGACCAATAAAATAGAAGTTCAGACCTCTAGGTTTCCACTTATGATTTAGATCACAATGTTTTCACTTGTAATCTATAAGAGCCATTTGACTCTTCCCAGAAGGTAAAAGAAATCTAGGCTTCAAAACACGACGTGTGAGCTCCTTTGTTGGAAGAGATATGAAAAAATTCCTCCCATTCTTTGCTGATGAAACTACAGCCTTGAACACAAAATATAGTTAATTTTGTAATCGGGTTATTCTGCCAAATGAATTTTTTTTATAAGTTGCTCTACTAGGTAAGCACTGCGCCAGTCATGTGGTAAATGCTCAATGAATGGTAGCTATAATATTGGATATGATGGGTATAACTTTTCTCCTCCTCCTTTGGATAATTCAAGAGTTAGGATGGGGTTGGATAAGTGGTTCCCAGAAAATGGTGGAAGAGCCTCTATTCCTCAGGTCATCATTGTGGCAGATATTGACTAAGCCCACAGGATCTGTTCAAAGGCAAGTGGTCTTATTTCCTTCACTACCCTCAATTTCAAGCAGCATCATAGGAGACTTCCATTTTGGCACCAAAGGCAACAGCTCTTTGTGTTTGCTCTGGTCCCCATAACTTCTGTTCCCCATCCTCATCAAGACAGGGAAGCAACTGCTCTACTTAAACCTCTCTGCCCGTGAGACTCCCCTGCCTCTTGGACAGCCCAGCTCTAACACCTCTTAGGAGGTTAGGGTTTGGAGGGCTGGTTGAGGAAAAGGCTTTTATATAATTCCCCCAGGTAATGAAAGCTAGATCACCACCCAGACTGCTTGGAGGAGTGGGTCAAGCATCAAGAGGAAGAAATTCCTCTCCCTCTGCCTTTTTTTCCTTACTGCAGGAAACATAACAAATTAATCTCAATGGATCAAGCTACCACATTATCAAATTAGGGAGAAATGCTCCTCATATCCAGACATTGGAATCAGAAATCGTTGATTTCTGGCTTCCATTAACAAAGCTAACCAGCTAAGTAGTGTCCAGGAAGGTCAACAGTAGACCAAAGGGACAAGCAAGAGAGACAGGGAGGCATTTATTTTCAGTAGGACTGTAAAACACTTTCACTGGGCTCCACAAAATTTGGTCTTCTGAGTCTAGAGGAAAATCTCTTGAGGCCAACATCCAGGCCTAGGACATGATTTACCCTCAATGGGTCTCATTCAAGTTCATCACTAAGTCATTTCCAAGGTGCTATGTGAATGAAAGCTTCCATCTCTCTGAGCTTCAGCTTCTTCTCTAAAATATGACTAACATCAGCACCCCATTCGTTGCAGAGCACTGTTGTGCAGATCAAAGGAGAAAAATACATGTTTTAAATGTAGGCAATATGCTTAAAATCTTTCCTTTTGAAAATTAGAAATGTCCTTGAGTAAACTGCCAACTTCAGGCAAAGGAACTTTTATTTTGCCCAAAACAAAAAGATCCTGGCTATTTCATTTAAACTTTAAAATAGCCTTGAAGTGTTATCCAAGGATTTGTTACACACTTTGTAAACATTGTTAGCTACGATGACTTTGATTAAATAGATAACTGTAATTTAAGATTATAACATTTATTCCAAAAGGTTTTTGAAACTACATGAACTACCATATTATGACTGGAGGGTCAAAGTAACAGTTCTTTTAAAGTTTATATAGGCTATGTAATGACCACGCAGTTTGATAACAAAGAAGTATTAGGTCAGCAGTTACAGTACAATCATAATTCTATCAACTGTGAGTCTGGAATTTAAAATAATAGCCAGACTGATATACTCCACACTGTTTCTTTTTTAGCTCAAGAGACTGTATGATCAATTTACTTATCAAATTTGAGATCTTAAGGTGTTAGAACAGTGATTTCAACTGATTTTGTAGACTTAGATTCTTAGGGTCTCTTTTTTAATCTAGTGAATATGCTATCTTATAAATTCAGTCATTCTATGTCTAATGGAGAAAATAACTTGAAAAGATATTGAAATAATTACTACCTACTAATTTCAAGTATTTTCCAGATACTTTTATGACACAATAGTAAAACAAAAGAATTATAGAACTTGAAAGCACCTAAGAGAACTAGCAGATTCTCTAACTTTACAGGTAAAGAAACTGGGCCCAAAGGTCTGGGTGAACTGACCTACCTAAACCAGTGTTAATAAATCATAGCCAAACTTACTGCAAATAAAGCCCATTGATAGAGAATTATTTTCATAACAGAAGATGGTTATTATAAATTAGTGTATTTGTGCAAGCATACCTTTCCTCCCACTGTGGATGGGTTAAATGTCAGAGGTCCTACAGAAAATAATTTAGGCATTCATACATTTTGAACTAATAATAGTTGAACATGGAGGTCTGCTCCCTAAGTATATAAAGTGAAACAAAGGGAACCTAATTAGAATGGGTCATCATGGAATATTCTAGAAATGGGTGGTGCTGACCTAAGGCCCAGCCTATGGTCATTCATCAGAATCACCTACAACAGTAGACTTCAAAGTTGTTTTGTTTTTTTGCTCACAACACCCTAAAATAATTTTTTATCATAAGTTTATGTATTTGAAACAAATGTGATTTCTAACAGAATGTAAATATAGACAATCTAAAATAAAATACATTAAATTTAAATGTATTTAAAATAGTATCAGTATCACAATTGGTTGCTATTATATATCATGCATTTTTTAAAAAGCTTGAACAAACATTTTTTTGACATTTGAAAAGTTTACCTATCTTTTCTCCAATTCTATCACAAAATTTTATCCTACAGTAATCTTTTATATCCTGTTTAAAAGTCTTTTATTAATCATCCTATCATAATTCTCTGTAACAAAATTATTAATATAAATTGAATTTGTAAGTTTTATCTTGTTTTCTATGACTATAATTCTCTAAGTATTAAATTGCTCTTCTGATTTAAGTTGTCATTATAATTCCTATTAATATACAATAACATAAAGCAATATTTCACTCAAAGTCACTAAACATATGTTCATTATATCTCAATTTAAAATATCACTGAATATAAAAAGTAAATTTTAATAAAAATGTCTCTTTTAATAAAATTAATGCATCTTTCTTTTTTCAGTTAGTAGTTCATGATCTGTAGTTCAATATGACTTACTGCTAAAACAGAATAGTTTCATATTACTTTTATTTATTTATTTATTTTAAATAAATGTAGACACTGAGACATCTTGTCACATTTTAGAAGTAAATAGTAACAAAAAAAGTTTTGTTATTGCAATGTCAATCAAGTTTTGAATTTCTTCTAAGTTATATATTTAAAATCATAAAATCTGTCTTCAAAAATGATGTTTAATGACGTATCAACTGGACTAGATTCTCCAGAATGGTGAAAGCACTGCATTGGAAATCTCCTAATTTATAGAGTGTGTTAGTCACTAGAATCAATCACTTTCTGTATTTTTGGAAAATCTACCAAAAAGATTTTACCAAGGCTCATTGAATAATTATTCATTATACTTGTTACTCTCTCACTTTGAAGTATCATGTTTAATTCTTTAGATTTAGGGTTAGGAAAATAGTATCGATATTCACTTCATTAAACTTTAATTCAATTATTTTTCTGTAAAATGTCCTTTTTTTAATTTTTCAGCTTTTTTGAGGCACACTTGACAAACAGGAATTGTTTATATTTAAGTAGTACAACTTAATATTTTGATATATTGTGAAATATTGACCACATCAAGCTAATTTAATATCCATAAACTCATATAGCTACCATATTCTTTCCTTCCTTACCCCCTCCCTCTCTCTCTTTCTTCCTTTTTTAAAACATTTTTAAAATTTTTAAATTATTGTTGACATACAATATTGTATTAGTTTCAGGTGTACAATGCAGTCATTAGACATTTACATAACTTATGAGGTGATCACCCCAATTAATACAGTATCCGTCTGACACCATATATAGTTATTACATTACTGCTGTCTATATTCACTATGCTACTCTACATCCCCATGGCTATTTTGTAACTACCAATTTGTACCTTTTAATCCCCTTCTTCCTTCACTCATACTCTCAACCCGCTTCTCACCTGGCAACCCTCAAAACCTTATCTGTATCTATGAATTTGTTTCTTTTTTGATTGTTTGTTTATCCTGTTTCCTAGATTTCACATATAAGTGAAATCATATGGCATTTGTCTTTCTCTGCCTAACTTAATACACTCAACACAATATTCTCTAGGCCCATCCAAGTTGTTGCAGGTGGCAAGATTTCGTTCTTTTTCATGGCTGAGTAATATTCTACTGTATATATGTGCCACTTCTTCTTTATCTATTCATCCAACCTCCCAGGTTGCCTCTATATCTTGGCTATTGTGGTAATGCTGCAATGAACATATGGATGCATGTTTCTCTTTGAAGTAGTATTTTGGGTTTCTTTGAATAACTAACTAGAAGCATGATCACTGTGTCTTTTTTGTCTCTTCTTATAGCCTTTGTCATAAAGTCTCTTTTGTCTGGTATAAATATTGCTACCCAGCTTTTTGTTTTCATTTTCATTTTCATGAAATATCTTTTTCCATCTCATTATCTTCAGCTTGTGTGTGTCTTTGGATCTGAAGTGAATCTCCTGTAGGTAGCATATGTAAAGGTCTTGTTTTCTTATCCATTCAGCTACTCTATATCTTTTGTTTGGAGGATTTAATCTATTTACACTGAAAGTATTGTTGATAGATATGTAGTTATTGCCATTTTATTATTCATATTTTTTTATCTTTTCTTCTTTTTCTTAAATAAGTCCCTTTAACATTTCCTGTAATACTGATTTGGTAATAATGAACTCCTTTAGCTTTTTCTTATCTTGGAAGTTCTTTATTTATCCTTTGATTCTAAATGATAGCTTTGCTAGGTAAAGTAATCTTGGATGTAGTTCCTTGCTTTTCATGACTTTGAATATTTTATTAAAGATTTATTTTATTGGTTTTGACTGAGAGAGACAGACAGTGAAAGACAGAGAGAAGGGGAGAGCCCAGAGAAGTCTCCATAGTTGTACATCATCAGTTTTTGACACGGTTTTGTTCCACACAGGTGGGTCGGGGCCGTGCAGGGTGGGAACTAGGCCAGGGCTGTCCACATGGGAGGCACGCCCCTGCAAGCTGTGGGCTGAACTAGGGGCCTCCCACGTGGAAAGTTTGCCCTGGCAAGAACAGAATTGGAGGCCAGACCCCAGTTCAGCATATGGGTCTGCATGGGCTGGGACTGAAACTCAATCCTCGGACCTTGGGGCTGTGAAGCGAGCGCTCAACCTGCTGAGGCTTCTGGCTTCCCTGACTTTGAATATTTCATGACAATCCCTTCTGACCCGTAAAGTTTCTGTTGAGAAATCAGCTGACAGCCTTATGGGAGCTCCCTTGTAGGTAACTGCTTTTCTCTTGTTGCTTTTAAGATTCTCTCTGTCTTTAAGCTTTGGCATTTTAATTATGATGTGTCTTGGTGTGGGCCTGATTAGGTTCATCTTGTTTTGGATTATATGTGCTTCTTGGGCTTGTGTGTCTACAGGGTGTCCCCTAAAACTTTAAACACACCTGAATAATTATAAAGTCAGTATTTATTAACATACAGTTTATTTTCAAAATTTTAAAGAATCTGCAAAAATGAATAATTCGTTCATCGATGCCTGTTTTTGAACTGATGACTGTTCTGGTCCAGCTACTGCTGGCTACACGTAGCAGTAGAATCACAAACATCAAGAATCATTTCATTCTGTATTTGTGCATATTCTTTCTATGGCTGCCTTCAGTTTGTTGACTGTTGCCGGTTTTGTATCATAAACTTTATCTTTTATGTATCCCCATAAAAAAAAGTTTAATAGCACGAGGTCTGGTGAATGTGGAGGGTATTCTGCTCACCAGACTTCACCCATTATTTCAAATTGGTTAAACCTAAAAAAGAAAGAAAATGATGTGAGTTATCAGCTGTTAAAGTGTGTATTTATTTTGGGGGGAGGGGAAACCCTGTACTTCCTTCACCAGGCGGGGAAGTTTTCCATTATTATTTCTTCAAATAGCTATTCAACTTTTTCCTCTCTGTCTTCTCCTTCTGGTACCCTCCTTGACACAAATGTTGGTACACTGTGAGGTCTCAGGGAATCACCGGTGTGGGGTAAATGGTATTATGTTAGCTAAGTTGATGGACACTCAGAAACAACGTATACCTGTGTCTACATGCTGAGTGCAGCAAGGGCTCAACAAAGGAATTATGTCTTCTGTCACCACTTTGGTCAGGGAGAAAACTGCTCCCCCATCTCTCTCCCTGAAGCCAGACAATCCAGTTCCTCCCCATAGGGCCCTGGCACCTTTCGAGCTGCTGACCTAGCACTGAAGCATCGAGCAAGTGAGTCTGTCAGTGCGTAAGTCCATGCACAGGTCCTTTAAGAGGAACACCGGGGACTCCAGCACTCCTTCATCTTACTTAGTCACAATCTCTGCTGGTTTTTACAGCCATAAGTTGTGGGGACTTCTCTCCATGGCACTAGAACCCTGGGCTGGGGATCCTGGTGTGGGGCTGGGATCCCTCTCTCCTCTGGAGGGACTTCCATTGATGAAATATACCTCCCAATTTTTAACAGTCACATGTGAGTGTGGGAACAGCCTGTTCCTCATCTCTACCCCTCCTACTAGTCTCGATGTGGCTTCTGTATACCGTTAGTTATAGGACTTTTGTTCAATGAGGTTTTAGGCAATTCTCAATGATGGTTGTTTTGTAGTTTAGTTATAATTTTGACGTGTTCATGGGAGCAGGCAAACACAGCATTTTTTTACCCTACCATCTTGACCAAACCAGTAAAATGTTCTTAATAAACACATGCTTTAAAAATATTTTTGTCAAAATTTGGAGCTGCAAATATAGTATGTTTAAGTCATGGAAAATATCTACCAAACAAAGAGCTAGTTCTATTTGTCAAGCCAATCAACCTCTTCTCCTTTCACAAAAGCCTGACTTCATTTTTCAATTTAAATTAACATGTTAGCTCATTTTTCAAAAACATTATAAAACCACTGAGAAATACCTTCAAGAAAGTACCATATATGATTATTAAGAGGATTAAATTGATATACTTATAACATTTTATAACATTATTAAAACATGGTAATCGAGATAAATCAGTTTGCTGTTTCTTGGTACTTAATTTGTAAAAGTGTAATATAATGGGTTACTTAATTTTTAAGTTATTTGTGAAGTGAATAGTATAACTCATGAAAGCAACTATGAACAGTTAAAACGAGTATTGGCCAATACTCAGATGGAGCAAGACTTTTGTAGGGGGCACCTGTCCCTGACAGTTTTTGAACACTCTACTAGAGTTGGTGGATTAGTTGTTTTTATAGTTGAAAGACAAGACATTTCTATAGTTCACAGAGTAATCAAATTTCATGAAAATTGTAAAGGAGGCATCAAATTTCTGACTAATAGAGATAATAATGAACATGATGATAGAGTCTTAAAGGAAAGCTAGAAATGGCTTAAAAAAGAAGGATGTAGTGGGAAGAACCAAAGGGTTTTCACCATATGTTGATGTTGTTAACATAATAGTGAATGACCATCCAAAATTTAACTGTGCTGTCTTGGCTGTTATGGGTACATAGATGTTACTAAAACATTAATTATCCTGGGACAAGATTAAAATGAATTCTGTTGCAAAACAGAAAAACTAATATATTTGAAATGTTCTACTTTCTGTATAAAGGGAAACAATATGGAGACATATTTGTCTTATTCAAATAGAAAATTCATTAGGGAAAAAAATTATTTTATGATTTTCCATTTCCATCATTTCTTCTACATTTATTAACTGTAATTCTGCTATACATAAGAGTTTCCCTTTTCCTACTTATTCAATTGTCTAGTTATTTTATTAAAGAAACATTCTTTAAGGCTGGAGGCATCACGCTCCCCAACTTCAGCCTATATACAAGGTGTCAATAATCAAAACAGCTTGGTATTGGCATAAAAATAGACATATAGACCAATGGAACAGAATCAAAAACCAAAAAATAAACCCACAAATATATGGACAGATAATCTTTGACAAAGGAACAAAAAATATACAATGGAGAAAAGACAACCTCTTCAGTAAATGGTGCTGGGAAAATTGGAAAACCACATGCAAAAGAATGAATCTGGACTGTGAACTGTCCCCATATACCAAAGTTAACTCAAAGTGGATTAAAGACCTCCACATAAGACCTGAAACAACAAAGTGCATTAAAAAAACAACATTGGTACTAAACTTATAGACCTAGGGCTCAGAGAGCACTTTATGAACTTGACCCCAGAGGCAAGGAAAGTAAAAGCAAGAATAAATGAATAGGACTATATCAAACTAAAAAGCTTCTACATAGCAAAGGACACTGTCAGCAAAGTAAAAAAAAAAACCACAACTAAATGGAAGAAAATATTTGCAAACAATGCCTCTGAAAATGCCTCTAGAGCTAACATCTAGAAGATATGAAGAGCTCATATAAGTCAACAAAAAAAATCCCACAAATAATTCAATTAAAAAATGAGCAGAAGACCTAAAAAGACATTTCTTCCATGATACACAAAAAAACACTCAACATCACTAGCAATTAGGGAAATGCAAATTAAAACCACAATGAGATACCACCTCACACCTGTTAGAATGTTTATAATCAACAAGACAAGGAAGAACAAGTGCTGGACAAGCTGTGGAGAAAAAGGAACCCTTATATGCTACTGGTGGAAATGTAAATTGGTACAACCACTATGGAAAGCAGTATGGAAATTCCTCAAAAAATTAGGAATGGTATTGCTATATGACCCAGCCATCCCTCTTCTGGGTATCTACCCAAAAATCCTGCAAACCTTAATTCACAAAGATATATGTACCCCAATGTTCATTGCAGCACTGTTCATGGTGACCAAGTTGTGGAAACAACCAAAGTGTCCTTAGAAGGATGACTGAATAAACAACTTGTGGTACATTTATACAATGGAATACTACTCAGTGATTAGAAAAGTTTAAATAAACAGCCATCTTTGACAACATGGATAGACCTTCAAACCATATTAAGTGAAATAAATCAGACTGAAGAGTCAAGAGACATATGACCTCGCTTATAGGTGGAATACAAAACTTAAAGTAACAAAGAAACAAAAACTCATGTACACAGTCAATAGTTTAGTGGTTACCTGAGGGTAAGGGGGGAGGGGTTGGGAGAGTAGGGGGCAGGAGTAGAGAGGGGGTATAAATATATGGTGATGGAAAGAGAGTTGATTCTGAGTGGTGAGCACATAATGCAATGCATAGACAATGTAGTGTAGAACTGTACACCTGGAAATTATGTAATTGTTACCAACCAATGTCATCCCAATTTAACAATAAAAAAAGGAAGCATTCTTACTGTATTCCATGGGTTATAATCCATTTCTGTTATTCTTATTCTATTCTATGTGTTATAATTCATTTCTATTATTATTTATTTTCATGGTCAAATTGTCCCAGATTTGACCTTTCAGAGTCCCTTCAAGTTCCTTTTAACATGTTCTGATCATTTGTAAGGGCTTCCTTGCTTTCTGTCAAAATAGATGTCTCATTTTATTTTATTTTTAATTTATATCTTTAAAAACTAAGTTTCATTCATATTACTATACATTTCCTTCAGTTCTCATAAATGGATAATCTTGTACCTATGACCACAGTTAAGATACAGAACAGTTCCATCAACCTCCGAAAGCTACTTCATGCTGCCAGACTCAATTTTTACTTTTCTTTTCCCAGTCTTGAATCAAGGGACTCTTTTAGTTTGAAAATTCATGTTCTTCATTTCTGACAGATTTTCTTGATTTATTTGAGAATTTATTCTTTATCTTTTCTGCTCTCATTTTCTTAAAATTCTATTAATCAGATGTTTGACTTTCATTTAATCCTCTAATTTTCTTCTCTTAAAAATCTTTTTAGGGGAAAGCCGGGACGGCTCAGCGGGTTGAGCGCTCGCTTTGAGGCCATGAGGACCGAGGATCGAATCCCGGCTCCGGCCCAGGCAGGACCCACGTGCTGAACTGCGGAGTTCCCACAGTTTGGTTCTCTAACTGTCTCTGTCTCTGTCTCTCTCTCTATCTGTCAAAAAGTAAAATAGAAATAACTATGCACT